>JAUTBR010099324.1:0-11021 GCA_032361205.1 Pseudorimula midatlantica
TTTATCTTGTCTTTGATGTATCACTGTTCAAATAGGAAGATCTGCGAGCAAACAGAGTTATGTCCATTTTGCATCATATACAAAGAAGACGTTGGCCGTGTTTGATTTAAACCCGACTCTAGGAGTCGTGTGTGGGGTTGCAGTGAAGATGTGTCAAATACACAGCGGTGGACAGCTTTTTGGAAGTACAGTACAAACATGATTTTATGTATGTCAACTGAATGTACTTTGCAGCTATAGCTAAGAACTAGTCCAAAACAACTATAAATATCTGTGATATTTATGCTTTTAATATAACTTAGGCACATTCTACTTTCTAGTTTCCAAAGGCGGCCCCGGGGGCCCCAGCATCAATGTTCGCGAATGTTACATTTCTGACGTGATATTCGTCGCAAATGGGTGAAAGATTCCCGCAGCGACGTTAAACTCCATATTCACTCACTCACTGACGTGATATTGATAAGAGTGGCAATGCAGTTATCATCCTTGGTCTTGTCAGGACCATCTGGTGCTCGCAGGTTTACTGCAACACTCAGCACTACAGGTGTTGCAGATTTCCTCCTGCCCTAAACTGACAAGTCGTGATATTAGTGAAATATTCTAGAAGCGACTTTAAATTCCAATTCATTTGTTTTATATATATTATTATTATTAAAAGATTAACTGAAAATAAATGGACAATAATGATTATGTAATGAAGAAGAAGCAAGATATTTTTTATTTATTTAATATTGAAAAAGGGTTCCTGCACAACCTCTTTGAGACACTGTCTGCGATACGATGAAATCTTTTATCATTTATGACTGTTTCCATGCTGAAGGTTTCAGGTAACCGGAGAATTAATCTGGACATGTAATCCAGCTGGGAGAGGGTTAAGTAATAGATATCTCAGTATTAACCAGTTAACTTTACACACACAGGAATAGATATCTCAGTATTAACCAGTTAACTTTATGTATTTGTCATATATTTAAATACTCCTCATTAACACACACACACCACGCACGCACGCACACAAAACAACCAAAGCAAATCACACTCCCCTCCCCCCTCCAAAAAATAAACAATTATAAAAAAACAACAACCTGAAGCAACATGACCATCATCAATGATATAGATGATGTACCTACTTTAACTTCATGTTAATTAACACAATTCTATTTATCAGTGCAAAGAAAACACTGAACTACAACTCAATGTGTACAGTACATACATGCTGTTATTTCCTCCGACTCGCCATTGTCTGTGAATTATGTATGGCAGTGTTCGAATTAATAGGGGGTCCGGGGGTCATTTGAAAATCTGCAATGTTAAATGTATCTGTGTGACCACCTGAAAATTACAGATTTTACCACCTTTAACATTGGGCCTATGGAGAATGACCCCCTCATTATTTTCACTTATTTCGAACACTGTATGGTGTACTGAATACTATAGTCTGTGAATTATGCTGCATACTGTATACTGTGAATTATGTATGGTGTGCTGCATACTGTATACATCTGTATACGCTATCGGACCAATCCCTAGGTTTTGCCAGTGGATGTTGCTGTAAACGTGCCAGTGTATTCCCGGGGAGATGTGGTCTGTAACTACTACCCAGGTGAATCAATAATACTCTCCACGCACGCAAATCACATACACTCACCTGAATTACTGCTCACGGAACTCTGATAGTTTTACTCGCAGGGGCATTAATTAGGCTACCAGTAATTTCATTCAGCCGCCAATTTGTTCAGTCGCATCTGATCCTTATTTGTTGTAGTTTGTTGGACAAATTTGTCTTTTCACAATGGTTACCTCCGTCTTCAATACTGTACTTTAGGAGTTTGGTATTGGAGGTGAATTTTTAACTCTTCTAAAATTAGTGTGGTGTGTATTGTATTTCTTGTACGTGTTCATCTGTGTAGAGAACTCATGTTCAGTGTTAGAAAATTAGAAATGGAGTTATCGTCCTTGGTCTTTCGTTAGCTGGTGCTTGTAGGTTTACTGCAATGTTCAGTGCTACAGATGTTGCAGGTTTCTTCCTGCCTAAATTTATTTATTTATTTTAATTTTTTCCTTGCCTAAACTGACAAACCGTGATGGAAGTGAAAGTGAAAGTCACTGAATCTTAAATCCGGAACTTAAACCCAAATTTAAATAAATAAATAAATACGGGTAGACTAGATAGTGGTTACTGGTTAGGGTGGCAAGACAATGAATTCAGAGGTCCTGGGTTCAAACCCACCCCAATTAGGGATCTAGGTACAGTAGTATGTACACTATATGGTATGGCTGGAGTGGTTAATTATAGAATCAATTGATCGATCAATGTACACTATATGATAGGGTTGGATAGGTTAATTGTAGAATCATTTGATCGATCAATTGTAACCTATCAATTTTTTTAACTGTAATATAATAAATATTTTAATCAAAATCTAATCCTAATATGGTACACAGCTTCACAGAGGTTACCTTTCTGATGTTGATATGAAAAAAAGTAATGAATAGAATGTAATTGCTTACACACTCGTAGTCATTCAGGTGGCAGTACCATTCTTTGTTCATCAATTCCAGTCAGCATGGTCAGGTCAAGAATATACTTTAGTACTGCATGTTTTCTTACAATCAGAAAACTGACATAATGCGATATTAATAATTAAATAATCTGGAAATAAATATAGGTGTTACCATGAACATTAATACATTGTTTTCAATTACCAGTAGTCGTTTACAGACTTGCTTGCAATAATCTGAAACATTTTACAAACAAATACTGAAATAGAAACATCTCTTACTAAAAGTGTCGCAATTTGAAATTCTGTCTGTCACCTGATTATTTTGATTAAACGCTTTGAGAGGATGTGCCCAAAATAAGTATGTCTCCATACATAAACTGTACACCATTGAATTGTCTATGATTGACCGCATCAGTGAGTCAGTAGGGTAATCACTACTACTAGTAGCAGTGTTCGAAATTACTGCTGGCCCGCTGGCCCAGCCATCTCTTCCAATGCTAAAGGTATCCTACTACGGGCCAGTAGAAATTCATGTTTTTTGTAAACATTTGTTATTTGTATCATTATTCGGGCCAGTAAGTTTCCAGCAGTGATTTCGAACACTGACTAATAGCCATGGCTGGCCTACTAATTTCTTGTCGTTGTGACTTGACAAGTACATTACTGTGTATTTCATGTATACAAAATTAATGCTAGTGTTTATGTATAAATTTGTCTTGACAAAGAATTCAATAACATATGAACATATTGATGAGTATGAATAAAGCACAAGTGTGTAGATTACATGAACAAAGTAAATACTAATATTTCAAGAAATAGATTTTATGACCATTAGGCAGGGTTAGACGTTCCCACTCGCCCGGCGGCCTGATCCATTTCTCGTAATGTTAAAGGTATCCTACGGGCTTTTGTTATTTATATCATATTATTCGGGCGAGTACATATTAAAGTTAACTTCCAACCCTGATTAGGAAGTATTTTATAGTTTCACTAAAACTTATGATTTACTGTCAAAGAATTATAAACATATTTATTACTAGTCATTAGTGGAATATGAACTGATTAAATAAAGCACTTGTAAGTTGTATGGACAAACCAAAGCTATATTTTGGGGGGTTATTCTTTATTTCCATTCAAAAGGCTGTAAAGTAGGCTAACAAGATATAATTGTATAGCCTACTTTTAACTTACATTTCCATAAAACACGATAAGACAATAATGCCCTCCACTTATGTGGTACCAGCTGCCATGCTATTTATAATTGTTGGTAAGCATGGCATGTACACACAAAAAAGCATTTCGGTCAATATGCTTGAAGATAATACGATTTAAATTTTAGCTTCTGAATTTGTTTTTATTTAGAATTCATTTGTCGGGCTAAATGTGTTCATATAATATATTAAGAAAAAAAGATGTTAACGCTAATCTAGCTAAATATAGGAGCTCACAAGTGTACTGCAATCATCAGTACTAAAGGTGTTGTCACAGAGTTCGTAATTAACACTCGCAATTAACACTTGAAAAGTGCTTTCAACCTTATAACCCAAGAATATAATCATTGTCAGAAATCAGTCGAGCTTAAACACGTTAAATGAGACAGATTTCCAACGCTTTGATCAATATCTTACAATATCTGTAATATATATTAATACGTATGTTGTGAATTCGTACAAGAAACATTAAAAACACTGGGTTAAACTGTTTTCTACTTAGGAGCCATGTACAATTTATTCAATAGGGGTTATACCAATTGGGTTGGTCCAGTGAGCTGAATGAATGACTTTCAGCTTCAGTGGGCCCAATTCCTCCAATCTTGTCAATGTCTTACCAATATCTCATTGTGAGGTGGAACAGGAATCAATGAAGTATCCAGCTTGAGATTGTCATAAATACTGCACTGTTGTTTGCCAATATGTCACAAATTTACAGATTGTGATGCGTAAATTATGTCAGGTGAAAATAGTTACACCTGATTAACCCTCTCCATGCGGGAGGCAACCAGAAGAGCCACATCTGACTGTACTGTACTACTGATCCAGCTGGGAGACGGGTAATAGAGATGAGGTTTGTGCAGTGATAATGGAGTTTTAACGTCGCTGCGGGAATCGTTCACCCATTTGCGACGAGAGGTTTGAATAGATTCTTCAAATAATGTTTCTTATTTAGCCTGTTACATAGAATAGAATCGCATGCTGTGTTTTTATTTGGTAATTTAATAATTTGATAGTGGTGAAAGTACTATTCAGGTGCTAAAGTCTGTGCAAGTTTACTATTTCCAGTAACACATTTGTCTTCCAACTGTTAGATCCCTGTGATTCTTTGGAAAATGGTGTTAACTTCCAAATCACTCGCTGTTATACCTGGTAATGGAGATCTATTTCTTGCTAGACACTGCGTGTGTAGTATTGAAGCAACCGCTGTGACAAATGTGGGATAGTCGTCCTAAATTTGCCGTCTATGTTCTGATGATGGATGGCAAAACATTAATTAATGGCTTTACTGCTGCTTTGTGCTCATGAACAATGAATGAATGAATGGATTTCTATTTATAACATTAATATAATGTATACCGAGTCCAACAGAGGCTTCCGTCTCACTGTTTGCTTGTTAATCGAGATTACAGGCTAGAAAATCTTGAAATCGTCTCTTAAGCCCTAGTACAGCCAATTGTAGATTTTCCGTATTAATCAGGGCACAATGCCGTAACGGAGGACAATCTAGCATCCAATTTCTCGCGCGCGTGTCCGATCTATTACCAGGACTCGTGTCCGTTCTCTGCAGTAGATATGTGGTCAGCCGTAACACTGCAGAATTGATTCCAGTGTGGCCCGCCGCTTTAAATATCCATAGTAACTGCGGACCGTCGCCGAGAGAGATGAAACGGGGTCAGCGTTGACGTCAGTTGGGGACGGTGGCTATTGAACGGCCCATGATTTGTAAAAGTATGATAGCGTAGCTTGTGTACGGCTGGCTGATCGATGGCCAGGCTCTGGAGTGTAGTGTTTTCTCTCAATGAGGTTCCCGAGGCAGCCAGATACTGTAGAGGGATATTGTGGGATTTAATCCGCTCTCGTGCCTTAGAATTGGTGTTCTGCTCTTGGAGTCTTACCGATCACTGTAGTGGCAGTCATTTTTTTTGTCCCCACCTCTCTCTACAGGATTTATGTGCATTGAATGACAAGATTTAATGGGGAAGATTTAAACTGGCTGGAAATTCCAAAGTGGAATAATGACAACTGGCCTGACACTTGAAATTCCAAAGATTAATTGAGGCTGTTCTAGAAAAAGTAGATTTTTTTCTGAAATTCCAAAGGTTAGGTGATGTTTTTTTTCCCTCTAAAATGTTTAGAATTTGATTAAATGTGTAATTCACTTGACACAACAGTCAATATGTCATTGATAGTTATTTTAAAGTAACTTTTCTTTCTTTCTACCTTCAAATGTTTTTGTCTCTTAGCCTAGGTCATATAAGTTTATTACCGTACTGTATGTGCTTTAACAAAAAAGTAACAGTATATTGTTTTATTCCATTAGAAGAATTATACAAACATCTGCATTACTAGCTATTTTTATCTTGATTACGGTATGCATGTGGGTATACAACCATCTGTTCCACGGTGAATAATGACGAGAACAGATAACAAGTGGAGGCCAAAGCCGTGGAGAACTGTTAACTAGTTCCACACACACACACACACGCACGCACGCACGCACGCACGCACGCATGCGCACATACACACACGTACGCATACATACACACTGAAGTTTAATTGTTTATAGATCCACAAAGATTAATACTTTTTGTACAACAGACTCCAGCTGTGACATAAAACACTAATTCATTCATTCATTCATTCATTCATTCATTCATTCATTCATTCATTCATTCATTCGTTCGTTCATTTGTTCATTCGTTCATACCAACAGACTTTACTAAGGAATACTGACACACCTTTCTTGGAGTCGTCTGATTTCGTTTCGAATTCTGGATTTTCTGTTTTTTAAGTTGCATATCCAGGCAGTCAAAGTTCCTTTTGTTCTCTCCCATATGGTCACAAGTCACCATATTAGCATGTTTATTTAACATAATTAATCATGCAGCTGTGAACACAGTTTGACAGTTTGCCAAGTAGGGGCGTAATATACTGACAAGTACAGAATATATTGAAATTAGAAAAATGTAACAACATACAATGCTTTTTATTCGCAAATCTGGTGAGATACATGATAATATTTCTAATAGTTAACTCTTGCACAACGAATGGCTGGAGGAATATTTCTTCAGTTAATCATTTGGATTAACTTTGAGGCACAGGAATTTTGACAAAACAATGTGCAGTAATTAGGGCCTATTCAAACAAAACATATTTGAGCAGATCAAGGCAGGTTGATAAGTTGCTAGTGGTATTTAGATTACAGGGCAATTGGAAATATATTTGATAGGATTATGGGATTTATTTTCTATGCGTGTGATCATGCTACTAAAAATATCATTACTAGGTCAATTTGAAGCACAACATAGATTGATAATTTGATGATTGATACACTGTATCACATTAAATATTTCATTTAAGGCAATTTCATTACACATGACTGACTAAATGATGGTAATTTGACATTACACTGCTTTTATTGGGGAAATTTGATGCGCTTGTTAACATGGTTAATGTATAGCCATGCTGTTGTTATGGTTATATGTTGACTTAGAGCATGTACATACTTTTTGATGATCATAGTACTGTAACTAGAATACCTTACTGTAAGTTTATTTAATGTATTTATAACATTATCTTAACTTTCTCCATGCTGAAGGCAACCGTAGATGCTCTTAAAGAGCAGTGTCTTGTGCCTAATCCAGCAGGGAGATGGTTAACTTCCTTTAGATCTTACACTTCGCGTTTTGGGCATCCATTATCATGGAGTCATTCCCTTTATAAATGGGCTATTTATTTCTTCTTCTTCTTATTTATTTATAGGTTCAGATTGAAATGGATTACCATTACCATGATTACTATACTGTGATTTTATGTTTAGCTTATGTAGGCATGGTAGAGGAGAAGTGGGTGTGTGGCGGTGAAATGGTGCAACTGTCAGACTTTTGAGCCAAAATTCCTGAGTTTGAATCCTCCGTGGTGACCCGGCATCGATGCTCGTAGAAGTTCTGTATCAGATACAGTCGTCAGTGTTCGAAATAATGAAAATAATGAGGGGGTCATTCTCCATAGGCCCAATGTTAAAAGTGGTAAAATCTGTAATTTTCAGGCGGTCACACAGATACCTTTAACATTGCAGATTTTCAAATGACCCGCCGGACCCGCTATTAATTTCGAACACTGGTCATGATTATGATGCTCTATCATCCTTGGTTTGTCAGTACCCTTGCAGGTTTACTACAGGGCTTCAGTGCTACTGGTGTTGTAGGTTTTTTCCTGTCATCTGGCTAGCTGTGACGCAAGAAATAATCTTGAAACTCATACCAAAACCAAAAGCTTATGTGAATGAATGTACCACGTTAAAACTTGCGTTCCTCCTATTCTTCATGTATGGGTGAGATTCCCGCTCTGACGTAAAACAATAATTCATTCACCTCCCGTTGTAAACTGATGAGCTGTGATATGACTGAAATAATCTGGAAAGAAGTAATCTAGATCCACATTTAAAAAAAGAAAATCTTGAAATTGCAATTTAACCCTCTCCCTGCTGGATTAGGCAGATGCACTGCTCTCCAGGGCATCTCAAGTTGCATTCAGTGTGGAGAGAGTTAAATGAAAACCAATCGCTTGAATGCAACAAGTTTATTGTGTATGTGACACATAAAGCACTACATAAAGCAAGCTCACATGTGTCACAGTTCTGAACTAAGTACATGTACTGTGGTTAAGTATGGTAATATGGGCCCGGGGAGTTTACTAAATAGTCCCATGTATCAATTACTATCGCAGAGGGAGTTGCCAGTGCCATTACCAGCAATGCATTAAGCACCCACGCTTTTCTGTGTCCAGAGTGTATAGTAATTAGTATACCATGTATACCGCCAGTCGAAACTTGTATACACCATGTATACTGCCATTCATTCTTTGGAAAAGCATGTACGGTACGTCAGTGTAATTATATCATCTGGAGAAGTAAACAAGGCTTATGCTTTTGTGACAAAATGGCGACTGAAATTGGTTGGAATTATTTTATTTTAACCATCTCTATGATGAAGGAATCTGTTGGAACCAGAGACGAGTTGGAATTACTCGGAGTAATTCGACATGAAGAAGGATAATGTTATTTGATTTTTTTTAAAATTGCATTTCCCATGGCGATTTCTGGATGTTGCGTCGTAGGAGGATGTGTTCTTTGGCAGCCTTTGCAAAAGTTGTCTGGACTCGTTGAAAATTCTCTGGTGACGAGGCTGTTATATGATGAAAGAGCTTCACACGGGATTTATAGAAGATTGATATCTTTGCTGCGGCTATTTGTTTGGCCGTCTGCGTCAATTGGATCATCGTGGAACTATCATTCACCACGAAATAAAACCTGTCTAAAAATTTGTATCTCAATTTCCAAAGGGAAATCATGGAAAAGCTAACAGCTCCATTAAGTAATGGTTACCCACTTTACATGGTCAGTTTTTAAACAGTAATTGTTTTGATGTTTAACTCTCTCAATGCTGGAGGCAATCGGAGATGCCCTACAGAGCAGTGACTGCCTAATCCAGCATGGAGAGGGTTAAGCTTGTTTTAGCGCTGAAACATTTACTTGCTTCATAACTGGTGCTTGTATGTGAATTGGTTATTTACTGAGATATCTCAAGTAATTGCATAAATAATTTCAAGTAATTTTACAAGTTTTTAATTCATGTAATAAACAAGTAATCTGAAATAGTTTTACATTGTGATTTCAAATAATTTCAAGTAATTTTATAAGTCATTTTCAGAACTATTGTATCATGTGATAAACATATACTAATCAAGACAACCACTACAAAACTGTTAATAATAAAATGGTGTTGACAAGCATAAATATTTATCTACACCAGCAACATGATCACACCTGGTTTAAACATATTTTATTCAAATAACTGAATAGGATTGGCAAACAAGCAAACTGCTTATTTAAATGCCACTCCATAAATTACAAAAATAGAAATGCATCACGCCTATGTCTGACTGCCTTGTTTTACTTTGAGATAACTTTGCCAAGTATGTAGAATTTCTGCAAAATATAGTCTGACCCCAGATTGATGATATGTAGGTAGGTAGTTTTGTAGGAAGATAAATGGGAAATCAATATAGGAACTCTGCCAAATTGTATGGGTGTACTAATTTTCCCTAAATTATTTTATCTAGCCGGAGACGAGTATATTTATGAATGTTTGTTACTATGAATGATATTAGATCCAGATAGGAATAGGAATGAAATGTTTCTTTTAAAATGTTTTTGTTCAACAATTGTTATCAGTGTGTGTGAAAGATCCCTGCAGCAATGTTATTAAAGCAACAAATCACTTAATCCTTCGCACGAAAGAAATATAAATAAATAATTCAACCGCATTAATGTCCGTGACCATGCATATTATTACTAGAAGAGGTGATTTGCTATTGATCATGTGTTTATATCTTTATATGACATGATACAATAACATGGTGTGCAGAAATGTTCAAAATTAAGAAAAAAAATTAGAGGTGCCTTATTGTTATGAATATGATGGGGTTTTTTTTTCTTTTTTTTTTTCTTTTTTTTTTTTCAAATTTGGAATTTGGGTTTAGATCTGCTTTCAAGACACGACTATTGTCAGTTTAGGGCTGAAGGAAACCAATAACATCCGTAGTGCTGAATGTTGCAGTATACCTGTGAGCACGGACAGAGCATCCTATCATGATCGTATCAGAAAGTTAACTTCTGAGAACCTTGATGCCAGGCACCCAGGACTAAAATTTAGAAACATGGCCTTTGGCTCTGAACTCTAAAGGAATCTGATAGAATACCAGTAGTGATTTCTAACTACAGATGTAATGGAATGCTTAGCTACGGTACCTTGACATATTGATTGATTCTCCCCCACCCCCTCCCCCCTATAAATTCACAAGCTATTGATCTAGATAAGTGCAGATATTAATATCGGGTAATAGTAATAATAATAATGGTATTAGATTTTTTTAAATATATTTTTTAATAATAATAATAGATGCTGTTTTCTATTAATACATTTTAATGCTGTGGAAAAGTTGACATCTATTGAAAACCATCTCCTTTCATTTAGGGGATAACGGTCTACTGTTTGGAAATCAGAGGGTATCAATCGTAAA
This sequence comes from Pseudorimula midatlantica, assembly GCA_032361205.1. Lineage (NCBI taxonomy): Eukaryota > Metazoa > Mollusca > Gastropoda > Lepetellida > Lepetodrilidae > Pseudorimula > Pseudorimula midatlantica. The sequence continues at coordinate 10,802 of JAUTBR010099324.1, forward strand.
TTGATACCTTCTAAATTTGACTTGAACACCGAACGTGCAGCGTGAGCTGTTCAATTCAAAATTTAGAAGGTATCAATTTATGATTGATACCCTCTGATTTCCAAACAGTAGACCTTTATCTCCATTCTAACCACATGACCACAATGACCACAAACACATCGGAATATATTTGGGTGCAATACTAAAAGTTTCAACGAAGTAGTGGTTTGGCTAATAATGG
>JAUTBR010099656.1:0-11015 GCA_032361205.1 Pseudorimula midatlantica
TCAATAACAAATAATATTCATAATATATCACATGCTCTAAATGAAATCTTCCACAATGAGATAAATCGTTCTGCATTCATATACTAGGGGGAGTGATTTGAGCCTGTAAGGGGGGAGTGATTTGAGCCTGAGGGTGGAGTGATTTGAGCCTGAGGGGAGTGATTTGAGCCTCCTACACCGGTCCTATTATGTAACCATTCTTTTTTAAAACCTAAAACCAGTGATCATAGACTACATTCTACAATACTTGGAAACATGAACAAAATAGGAGGGGTTCACATCTTTCTGGTAGTAGTACACAGAATCTTTTAATGTACCATTTTAAAAATCAGTTTTATACGATTTGTTTGTTATTTGTTGAATGAAGGAAATGCTTTTTACGAAATAAATGTTTGTCCGATTTATTATTATTTTTTTATTTTTTTCGTGGTTTGTATTTATCAGATAATATGCTTATATATATATATATACAATCTCATTAAAATCAGATCTCAGCAGCCGTTACAGAGCGAGTGATGTCATATATATCTGTTTGAGCGATAGTTACGGATCTCATTTTAATGAGACTGTATATATAAATGGCACAAGAGGTGTAGAAAAGGACATTATTTGGACATGTGTAATTCTAGTTTGATAATTCCAGACCAGTTATCATGAAGTGTATAAAACATAGCTTAGGCCATTTTATATGTACCGTAATTACTATATTAATAGTTCGAACACATACATTTATCGTTGAAAATAAAACATTTATTTCCATAAAGCCTCATTCATAATGTCCAACAGCTGGACTGTTTATGTTTTAGTTCATTAGTTCATAAACTTGAAGATCTTGGAATTTCCACTAGCAACTTCTTTACCTTATACATGTACTTCTATTAGCAACTTATTTACCTACAGACAGCTATTTATCGGTAAACAAACATAGCAACCAATACATGCACGGAATATTTATTTGGGATGCATTCATGAACATGGTTATGCAGTCGAGCCTTATCACTGGTTACGTAGCATGTATTCATGTGCATGTTTGTACTAAAATGGTAGCTAAACTTCCATTGAGATAATATGCGAACAACACATTTCCATGTCACGTTTGTAGTGTAATAAATAAAATACTAAACGAGCTTCCGTGTGATACAATTTTTATTAAACTCCTGAATAGTTTTGGTATGTAACTCGCTTTCGCTCGTTAGATACCAAAACTAGTCACTCGTTTAATAAAAATTGTATCAAACGGAAGCTCGTTTAGTATTCTCTATTTATTGAATGGGTGTTTTGCACTCAAACTCTATGTTATGTGATAAATAGTTTGTGGCTATTTTGACTCAAATCGGTTAATAATTAATGACGCGACAATTAAAAACTCAATTTGTAAACGAAGCTGAAAATGTTGGTGGCCATCTTTGATTTGACCTGAAATGAGTACATTCGCAGGGTCAAATTGCTATTTTTCTTCTTATATGACTTAAGAATGACATTGGATGATAAATAGAATCTCACCCTCATGTATTTTGATATCATTGTTATCCACAAGCCTCGTATTTACGTTACTTTTATCAACTCGTAGGATAAAAACGATATCAAAACACACTCGGGTGAGATTCTCTATATATAACTGACAAGCAACAAACAAGGGCTCTAGGCCTAAACACACTTTAACTTTGAAAACACAAGTCAACAGGTCATTATTTATGTCAATCTTTAATTACCAGTGGAATGGCTTTACACAGGGAAACAAGCTGGAGGGGTATGGCACGGTTGAAAGGCACAACACACCATTCAGGTAACCATGGTGACACACCGTTCAGGTAACCTTAGCAACAGCTACTAGCAGACACTCCAGATTAGTAACCATGGTAACTACCTGATATCGGACACTCCAAGAAAACAACCAAAAGCAAAGGTCACTCTGGTAACCATAACAACCAACAGTGGGCAAGACTGTTCAGGTAACCAAGGCAACCAATTAATGTGATGACGACTGACAAGAGTCAGTCTTATGGTAGCAGTAAATGCAAGTGTTAACAATATATGTTACAAGTCTGAATTAGTGAGCAAGAGTGATTTACTGTTTTACATCATAGCACTGAGAATGAATCTTTCACTCTTATGCGACAAAGCGTGAATTAAAACATAATATATCAACAGTACTTGTTCTCTCTTTCTTAATTTCATTAGTACAATACAGAGGATGACAACATTTCAAGACTGTAATACTCTGTGGTGTAAAAAGTAAAACTTTCAGCACTTTCATTTGGCAAACTGTGCTTTTGGAATTTCAAGAACAAACTCAAAAAGCATATATATAATCATTGCGTAGATAAAATATTAAATTACTTACAAAGCATTTCACGATATGCAGTGATAATGATTAACTTTAACACGTACTTGCCCGATTAATGATGCAAATAACTAATGCTTACAAAAGACATGAATTCCTATTCGCCCTTAAAAATGGCCCGGGCAAGTGGGCCGAATGTTAATTGTGAACCCTGCAGGTGCATATAATCGTGGAATATGCATACTGAATACATGATATGCCAATGTATACTGAATACACGATATGCCAATGCATGTGATAACATTACTCATAAAATTTCTGCTCCAATAATAAATAAATATTCCATATTTAGTGGCTAATTATTTCCAACAATGTTTTTACAGCAAAGTCATTTCATTACACTGAGCATTGACATCCAGTATCAGAATTACATAGAGCTTTAATGAATGAATTAGTGTTGAACATCAATTGCAAGAATGTTTCAGCTACTATGTACGTGTGGCAAATTTACATTGATATATTTACACTTTTGATCAGTTTCACATACATGTATATTTGTTGACTTTTAGGGGACTCCAGTTTGGCCTAAGTCACTTATTAATTCATAGTTTAGTCCCAGTGTAATGAAAGTAATACCATACTAAGATTGAATAGATCTGGTCATTTCTTTGTACTCGTCAGATAAATATTACAATGATATTTTACATAAATTCATGTAGTATTATCCCTGAATTTAGAACCAAACAGTCCATAAGTTTACGTAGTTAACTGTAGTTTACGTAGCTGATATGAATTAACAAGTTGATTAAGCCAAAACCAAATAGCCATTTCTGTTTATTTACTGTTCATGGAATATTACCGAAGAAAACACCCACCCCTACCAATGATTAGCAAACATGAGCTACATAAATACAGACATTCATCTTCCATTCGAAGGTTTAAGGACAAAATGACATGACATTTGATTTTCATTCCAACACATAGTTCAGAAGTTTGCATTTTGTGAATTCAACACAATGAATAAATCGTAATGATTATGCAACACCCATGTAAAAGCAACACTCGTTAATTATGAAAATAAATAAGCATTCGCTGCCCTGATGAAGCACATTGTTGTGGCCCGCGTAACCTCAGTCAATCGCCCGAGACACGGCTTGTTGAGACGGAACAAAATCCTTTCTAAATGACAACGGTTGTAGCTACATTGACGCAAAATAATTCCTCTTATTGATGAACTTACATAATAAATTATCATTATTATTTACTGCTATGAAATACAAAACCAGTAATCTTATCACTACGGTAAAATGAGAATACTATTTCAAAACATGACTGCAAATAATAGTTACCATGAATATAAAAGTGATATTATTTTATAATTCTTTTAATATATTCTATGAGCTTCTTTTAAATTCCAATAGTCCTTATTAAATATGGATTCTAAACATTTTGATATCACTTACTCATCACTTATCACTTTAATAGAATACCAACACAATGGTGGCCAACATAATGATGCGTAAACCGAGCACTAACGAGGATTTGTTCTGCAGACATCGTACAAAACCAGTTCCAGCAAAATCAAGGTGAAGGTCGGGGGGCCAGCACATGCTATCAGAGTAACGACATATAATAGGGAAATAACAGGAGTAAATAGGATAACAGTATTTGTACACTCAACAAGTATTCGTATGTACAACGTGCACACAATTATAGGACACTGCAGTTTTACTTGCCACACTTCAGAGAGGGGAACAGGCACTTAATATGTACAAGAAACGGATCAGTCAATCAACAAGGCAGATAAATTTAAATTGCAACTCGTAATAAAACCTCCAGTTCTTTGGGTCAAGGCCAAAGTCAGATACACTGCGTTAACCCTCTCCATGCTGGAGGCAACTGGAGATGCCCGATAGAGCAGTTCGTGTACCTAGTCCAGCAGGGAGAGGGTTAATCTACCATTCTTGAGCTGTGAACTATTGTTTTTTTACTATTGTTTTATGTCTACCATTCCTGAAGGCAGACTTAGGAATAATGAAAGTATAGAACATAACTAATATCGAAAGAAAGAAAAAAGTAACACTTAATAAAGTAATGAAGAAAATTGTTCCGGTCCAAATGATTAAATGGCATTAAAATGTCAAAAGAAAGATCATGTTCTGACGACATCTCGTGGATCTGGTCGAAAGAACTGGGAGCTTATTTACAAGTACAACTCTTCTGAATCAACATTAGCACTAGAAACCTCAACTAACATCCTACAAAATGTCGAATGTACCAAAATACTGATGTTTGAATGTGCGAAGAGATGTTGATGAATGACATATCTACAGGATGACACGATGACATGACATAATTGCCTGGTCTGACTATAGCAACAGAACAACCATGGATTTGAAGATAAATTGTGATTAAATAATCTTGTAGGAATTTCAATATACTACTGATCCCATCGATAGTTTTGATGTTGTATGAAAGACATTAAAAACAATGAATAAAAAAATCTCCATAACGCCAATACCATACTACTACTGGTAAGCAGGTTCTTCTTTACTTTAGTGTTTATATTTGACGTACACATTGAAATATTTATTCACTATCTATAAATTCTGAGGAAAAAAAATGAGATAAAAGAGCTGTGTATACCATTATTTTCATACACATCATGAAAACAGAAATGAAAAATTTCCTGTGGAATATGAATCCCATGACTATTTCCATATACCGGTATACTGTTTCAACTAGTTAAAAAGTTGGATATAGATATGTTACTTCCATAATGTGATAGGGGTATTAATAAAATTGTGTCTTGTGTTAGTCAAAGTTAATCCTTATATTAATCCAGTGTTAATCCCATTGTAATGACAAGACAAAGCCGACATTGTCCTAACATATGCAATCATGAAAATGATTGTGATCAGTTAACACGTGTGCTGCCATACATTAGTTAAAAAGAAATCATTCAAAAATGGCCATAAAATAGTATTGGCTTATTCAAAGTACAGTAAAGCACTAGTACAACTATCCTTTGCCATTAATGCATTGATGCTGCTGAATTATGTGATTATTTGCTGCAGCTAGTGCTTTTATTAACATTAAAATGTTTGGTAAAATTGCTACGAGTATACTTGCACTAGCAAAAATAGGAATACGGGTATACTCGTAGTCGGCAGCGAAGGTGTTAAACAGAGGATGAGTACATGGTTGTCAAGAGGGATGAGTACATGGTTGTCAGGTTGGGTATCCTCAGGTCCTAGCTATAGTAAAACAGCAGACACACATTCAAGCCTTGCATATATAAAATAAGTAGGTTGTAAATACTGCAGTATACATGAATCAATGACATACAACATCTCTTTACAAACTTCCTAAAAAGCAATACACTGTCTCCTTGCAGATTCTCAATAACTTAGCAAACATTCGCAAACTTTGTTTACATTGTTAAAATAATTGGTCTCTTGGTATGAATATTGCATATACACCTGCAATGTGGAATACCATATTCTTGCTCTCCCAATGGGCAGGATACCTCGTCAAGGAAACAGGTACCGTACTATCTGTATTCATCAGAGTACATTCCTCCGAGTTTTTACACATGTTGACGGTCCGTAATAGGACTTATGTTCCGCATTGCTACCCGACACCCACTCAATTCCATGTAATACGACGTATATTCCACATTGCTACCCCGACACCGACTCCATATTCATACCAGAGATACGTCTAGGTGGATAACACAGTAAATATATACTCATGTCTATGTACACACTACTAGCACACCAGTGTCGTCTTCGTAAATTATTCCCAATGCGACGACGTCCTGGACCGATCACGTCATCCCTGTACGTGTGAGCAGATTGGACAGGCCATGACAAGTGTGACAGAGTGACATGTGGCAGAGTGACGTGCTGCGATTGTGAATGATCGGATTGTCAAAAAAGTAGTAGTTTTCATATCGTACAGAAATATACATATATAATATATGTTAACACGATTTCCATTGCATCCTTTATGCCATTTCATGTTATTACCACAAAAAAAAGATGGAAACAAATGCCGCCATTATGACAAATGTAGAGGTTTCAATTCACGTCTAAGACACACAAATATTGTAGATATATCTTATTGTGCACTTGGTACACGCCATAAGTACATGGTGATAAATGGTGTCTTACGAAGGTGATCAACAGGGTTAACAAAGTATTGAATTGCTGAACATCACATGTTAGCTTCATAGTCCAGCTAGAAAATCACTTATAAAACCCAAATGCATAGATTTCATTCACTATTGCTTTCATAAAGAGACACATGACTTCTAGTGGAAAGTGTTGGAAAGAGCGTACCGCTAACTCGATAAGATATTTTTCCTGCAGCCGATCATTTTCATTATATCGATATCCCCCCCCCCCCCCCATAATTCTTGCTATGAATTCCCCTCTGACTTGCCGACCTTTGGACGAGTTTGACTTCTGCCGTGACCTTGACTATCTGACTCGGTTTCCGATTCGGTCACACTGTTGCTGTGAACCAAGTCCGCGTCCGAGCTCTCTTCCACGCCGGACAGGTTATTGTTAGATGCATCCACCCAGCTCTGGATCCGGTCCTTGTCTCCGAGCTTGAGGCGCGGCTGGGCTCCGGTGACCTCCGCGGGACACTCTGCCGCTCTGGTGACGTCCGCCTTCGTGACTCGCTCCACGCCGATCATGTCGGTCATTATGGTGGAGCTGCCATCCCCGAGTGTCCGTGACGAATGTGTGGACATGACCTCGCTGCGGTCCAGGGTCCGACCCGAGTGCTGCGACAGGATCTCCGCGCTGAGGTCGTAGTTCACTGAGTGGATGGAATCGATGTGCGGCAGTTCGTCTACCGTGTCGGAGGCGTGGTCGGAGCTGGCTGTATCGCTATCGCTCTCGGACGACTGGTCGGCATTTCTGTCATTGTTATGGTCGTTTTGGTCTCCATCATCTTCCTCTTCTCCATCATCTTCCTCCTCCTCAGCTTCCTCCTCTTCTTCTTCAATGACCTCATCATCATCATCGGCGTCATCGCTTTCCTCGCCTCCGTTCTCATCGGTGTCTCCCACGGCGTCGCGGATGCTGACCGCCGCCGACAGCTTCATCGGGACATCCGTGCAGTCCTCCGTGTCGGCCTCGTTGCCGTCGTCTATGTCGTCCACCGCTGTGCGGAAATTCCCACGGATCGCCTTGCCGTCCACCGCGCCGTCGGGCACAACGCAGAGTCCATTCTGGGGCTCCTTGACGATCTCGTAGCCGCGGTTGTCCGTCTCGGGCTCGGAGTGCGGGTAGTTCTCGGAGATGGGCTCGGACAGAATGCTGCTGGTGAAGGAGATCACGGAGCAGCCCGAGGGAGTGCGGGAGTGGCCCATGTGGGCGAAGATGCTGTTGGCGACACGGCTGGGACATTCCTCCAGCTCCTTCTCCAGACACAGCACCATCTCGTTGTACGCCTGCCGCGCCTTCTCCGTGTACGTCATCAGCTTCTTGAACGTCTCCTGCAGGACCAAATTACAATCAATGGTAATACATGGATGCTTTGCGTCGCAGCGGGAATATTTTACCCATATGCGACTATCAAGAACAAACACATGGGCGAGTAGTATTGGGAGTTCAGTGTTGGAAATAATGAAAATAATAAGAGGGGTCATTCTCCATAGGCCCAATGTTAATGGGGGTCACACAGATACCTTTAACATTGCAGATTTTCAAATGACCCCCTGTTAATTAGTTTAATGTCACTATGGGTATCTTTCACAAATTTGCGACAATACAAGTGAGCGACTAGGCGAGTCATTAATCGTTTTATAGTGATAAAGCAGGTGTTTATTCAAGCACAGAAGGTAACTTGGGAGCCTCAGCTCCAAGAATTACAATTTGTCTCTTGGAAACTATGTTCTTCAAGGCAACTATTACTTTCAACCCTATAAAATACTGATGTGGTACTACGGTAAAGCAAGTATTGCATTTCAATGTAAGAGAACGATCATACCATAGCTCTGCAGAATACCAGACGTGTGAGAGGGGGAGGGGAGATAATGACAGACGCGCCAGAGGGCAAGGGAGATAACTGACCTCACAGCCGTCGTAGTTGAACACCCCAGCACAGCTGACTGGCACAAGTTTGGCACAGGCTCGACCCAGGGCACGACGACCCAGGGCGAAAACAAACGGGATGTCGTGTTCCTGACACATGTTCAAGATCGTGTTGAGAGCGTCGTCTAGACCTCCTGCAAAATAGGAAATGTTCATGAGCATAATTCAGATATTATTATCATTCATTATGAAAAAATATATATTGTAAGAAATTACAATACTTATCTCCCCTTAGGAAAAAAAATTAAAAAATTCTGTACCTTCTGAAGTGCAGTGCAATTTACACATAAAATCTACACATGTGGACGTTTAAAACTACTTTTTACTATCACTGTTGTCATGTCTAGTATATCAGTGAAAACAGTGCTGCAATACATTTCTCTACACTACACTAGTGGCTGGAAAAAAGTAGGAAAATAGCCAAAAAAATGGTTTGCACATGTGTGCAGTCCATTCCCCTTCATATTTTAGGTTTTCCCATTTCCTACAAAACACAAAGGATTCAAAAGCTGAATGGCTACTGTAGCATTTTGTAGAGAAATGTATTGCAGCCTGAACACAGCCCAGTGTAATGGCAATGTATAGGAACCTTTGGACTGTATTTTCTCCAGGTTCGGGGAGATGATGACACACTTGATCTTCTTCAGCTTCAGATGCTTCGTGACTTCCCGGAGACCCAGAACAAGTCGCCGCTTCGCTTTAGCCTGAAAACCACAAACAGTCTCGTTGAGATACATCTGCATTGGAAATTGTACATAGGTATCGTACAGTATTTAGCTGAAATTTCATACCACCCTTGAAAATGTCAAACCTTATCCACAAATTAAAATTTTTATAATAGTAATATAGTTTGGGTTGGAGATGACTTTAGAAAAAAAATAATTAACCATTGGCTAAAACATTCTGCAGTATGAAAATATATTGATATAGGTTTTCTTTTGATATTTAAATTTTATTTATATATTTTTTTTCATTGGGGTTTAAAGTTGCTTTCTAGAATCTTTCACTAATATCACAACTTGTCAGTTTAGGGCAGGAGGAAGCCCACAACATCTGTAGCTCTGAATGTTGCAGTAAACCTGCGAGCACCGGCTGGTACTGACAAGACAAAGGATAATAACTGCATTGCCATTCTACCATCAGTGCATCCTATCAATATCGCGTCAGAAAAGTAACTTTCACGAACATTGATGCCGGGCCCCTGAGACAGGATTTGAACCTGGAACCTTTGGTTCCGAAGTCTACCACTGCGCTACATCCCGCTCCCTTGACATGTAATAGTAGAGTACAGTAAATAGGTACAGCAAAATGGGATACAGTAGAGCATACAGTAGGGTACATTTAAGGTATAGTTTAGATTCAAAGTTGAGATACAGTAGACAGGTACAGATGAGAAGTATGGTAGAGGTACAGTAGAGAGGTCAGATGCCTCACCTTGACGGGGTCCTTGTGGAACATGCGGTCCTGGAAGCGGACCAGGTCCTGGAGGAACTCGGTGCAGCACGTGTCGATGTCCTGGTCCAACACTTGGTTACAGTACCTGTAGACAGCAACGTGCGGGCATGACGTAACCATGGAGACACCGTGCAGGGGACACAACTCTCAGTCATAAACAAACCACAAGAACCGACTCGTGTTATTCAGAATTTTAGATACATCAATCAATCAAAACATATGTTTATAAATCACCTGTATCAAAGGGGCTTGGAGCATTGGGTCTTCGGTTACTACTACATAGCTTATGACGTCTCTTATCAATGCAGAAATTCTGCAATATCTCGTAATTATAATGTGAACGAATTCATAATTGTTTTTCCCTAATGAATATTTACAATAAATTCCAACCGGCCAAATTAATTTTAATATATATAGTTAATAGAGCCAGACAATCCATTATCGAGATCTTGCTTCCCTTGCATTGCAGAATGGCATGCATTGAATGCAATGTTAAATTTTAGTCAAACTGTGCCAGGAATCGACTTGTCCACCCAGCAGAATAAATATAACATTACTCCCTCCATTTTCAGATGTTTTGCTTTGCTTTCTGGCTTAGGGCAACCATTAAGATTATATTGCAAACACTTGTCAGTTAAGAGATTACTGCAACACCTGTAGCACTGAATGTTGCAGTAGACCTGAGAGCACTGGCTGGTACTGACAAACCAAAGATAATACCTCTACTGGGAGATTTGAGACGACAAATCATCATCACATTTCAAAATTCTACAGATAACATTGGTGGTAGACTCGTGGTGGGTTTGAACACAGAACCTTCAACCAGCACACCACCATTCCCCCAACCCTCCCCTATCTCTACAGCAGTACGTACTCTCGGAAACGGCGACTGTGGATCTTGACCATGGCCATGGCGTCCTTGTAGCCGACGATGGGGCTGTTGACACCGGAGCTCTGCGGACTGGCGCCGGGCGACAGCGGGCTCATGGAGATGGGCGAGGTCTGACTGATGGGGGAGAGGTCGGCGCTAGTGGATGCCCCGTTGCCCATCTCCATGGAACTCTTAGAGCTCATACCTGCGGACAGAAGAATCATAATAAAGCTTTCCTGTTAAATTTGTTCCACTTAACTTTTACTCTGTGCCTGCCTTATGTGTGTGTGTGTGT
>JAUTBR010099989.1:0-21161 GCA_032361205.1 Pseudorimula midatlantica
TGCATTTATTTTCAGGTAAAACCGTGCTAGACGACCATATCGGTCAACCAACTGTGATATTATGCCTTTAATAGAGGAGGTAGTTAAATGAACTATTTCTTTATTTATTTAACACAAGAGCTGTATGTATCTATACTCATGGATGACTTGTATCACAGTGTTCGTACAATGGTGTTTAATTGCCGAGACCAGTTGGAGCATCTAAAATCACACCTAGCTACACCAATAGTAATCGATGATTTACTTTTTCAAGTTCAGATTTGCCAAGGCATGAACACAAATATCTTGAACTTAATAGAAATTTGAAGGATGAAAGTGTTTAAGATCTATTGCTAACTGCTAAAGATGCATGTATGTGTTGAATTGTAAACATGTGAACCATCACAAATATTCTGGATTTTTTAAACCTAATTTTTACTTTTTTTTTTACTTATCCCATTGAACTTTTAGTTTAATTTAAAGTATTCATTTTATCTACTGTTATTATTATGAACACTTTCATTTTTATTAATTAACAATGTTTGAACCTAATTAGTAACTAATCCAAATTGAATTAAAAGTGCTTTTTTTCCATCTGTTTTTCTTTATTGAAAGTGCTGTCACTCTTCTGCCTATCATAATAAACATTTGCAATATACTCTGTATGTTGAAATGAATTCTGTAATGAGTTTTTCCCTGTGATTAATTAATCCTGCAGATGTACAGTTGGCCTAATAATGTACATAACATGCTAAGTATGCCCAAGGGTGGCCCTCTCTCTGCTATGCGTGAAAACACTCATGAATGGAGGGGAAAAGGGAGGGTAGCTTCCAGCATTGCACTGTGATAGGAAGCCTTGCTGTCTGCGACAGGGGGTGTTATTAACGTGGCACGTCCCGGCGACCCTATACAGCCCTGCTGGATCCCGCCACCTGCTCACCCTCCACTCGTGCAGTGAGTCGGTCCCGATCCATAATGAAGCCTAGGCTGCGAGAGTACAGTGTGTTGGGTATTTCCTTCCACAGTGAGAGCTACAAGCAATGAGGAGAGTACGGTGTGCCCGGGTCCCTCACAGCCCTACCTCCGACTACCCTCGTGGTCTGCCAAACTACGGATGTGTTTACCTCTGAGCTCTTCCAGGATTGTGTAGATTTTTGTACTTGGACCCAGCGATGGATCGTACCTGGACCCTGGGGTCCAGAGTGGAGCCGACGACAGTGCTAGCTTCGCCACTGTCACTACTACGGAGGATGATACTATTACTGTGGATTGTGTCCGCGGCTACCTTCTCTAATGGCTTGGATCTAGGTGAGTACCAGAACTGCAGACATCGCCACACTGGGAAGAATGGTGTTCCTCCGAGTGTCCCCCCCCCCCTTTATTTCAGATGTGTCTTGTTCCAAACCAGGATATTATTGTGGATTATTCTGCCTTTGTCATATTCTGTGTGTCTGTGTCTATGTCTGGTGTGGTGTGGTGTGTGCGCCTCACATCCACTAGGCACTAGTGCCAGGAATTGTATTAGCGTGGATTCACAACTATGGATTCTTCTCTGTGAATATTTGGTGACAAAGGATTAATTTGCTATAGGATGCAAATAATATTCCGTATGGATAAGTATATATTGAATTATTTCCAAACACTGTTTTCTACATCTCTTGATGATAACAATTAGTACAATAATTCTAAAATAGGACCACAATTTGACACATTTGCACTCACATACTCAAAAATAATTGTATTATTCTTGTATTAATTTACCTTTTTACGTAACTTAACATTTAAGACAGGCATCAGTATATTAATAATTTAGATGAAAATATTGATTTGTTCCATAGTGAATACCTAGTATATATATTAAAAGGTCAAATATTTTTAACCTATATGAATAATTAATGATCAAACATTGATGGAAATTGTCACAATGAAAGACAAGACCTATTTCCTCTGGCATTTAAAAAAGAATTAATTCTAATCAACAAAAGAAACAAGTATAGGAGAATTAATAACTGTCAGTGTCACTAACGGCAAGTGTCACACCCGCTTCTATGAATGAATAATAAATACCTGGCCAGTTACATTGATCCTTTGTACATAACAAATATGTAGATCCTTTGTCGGAGCAAACCTTTATGGTTCTGCCCCTGTCAGAATGAAGCCTGCGTACAGAACCCAGTCACATAGAACCGGTCTGCATGTCGGTGCCTATTAACCAAAACTAAGGTGTCCAACTCGATTAACCAAAACTAAGGTGTCCTACTCTAATGCAAACATTACTGGGTGATTTTCAATATGTGTGGTGAGCCAATGACAAGCCCAGTGATAATCTTGGTCAACTTGAAAGCCGTGTTTTCATCGTTCATGAGCACACATTATTCCCTCGAGTTCCCCCTGGGTATTTGTGATGTGAGTGTCGGTTTGGCACATACGTAGACCCCGATCATGTGTTCTGTCGGCACGCCGGAGAATCTCGCCAGTAATTCGGGTTCAGTTATTGTTTTCTGTAACCTTTCATGCTAAATATTTATTTACTTTACTTGATTAGGAAACTGCCTGTAATGTCAAACACAGAATATTCTATGATTTATTAATATTTGTGCAAAATTGTTTGCGTTCAGTTATTTAAATTGATGTTAGTATAATTTTACAATGGATTTCCTAACTGTGTGGAGGTTTTTACCCGTTATTTGATAACTGCACACAACTTTATGAAGTCTGGTAATGTCAAACATAGTATTGCTAGTCACATTCATCATATTCAAATTATGAACACTACGTTCAATAAATGAAATAAAATTACACATATACAATCTTAAGTGCAGCTTTATTAAATTAACAGGCATCAGTTTACAGCTTTTCTGTCTGGGTTTTCAGACCTTCCCACCATTTTCATTATTTTCATGGATGCAAATGGATAAAAAGAAATAATATATTGATTGCTTTTATGGTGTTGAAATATTGCACTATTTTCTATGAATACTGGAGAAATTTGAAATAGAGTGGATGCTTTGAATTGAGAAGATTGGAAAAAGATGTACTTGAATGTTGCAGTTTCCATTTCAAAAGAGATAATAGCATGAAGATTCTCTTCCAGACATATAGACTCCTTTGTGTGAAGGTTTTGGAATTATAACATTAATCTTGTAACCATTGCTGTGGGACTGTCTTCAAGCGGTTTTCTCAAATGTTCTGGTTTTCACGTTGTAATTATTTTCTGAGACTTTGAGAAATCATCTTAACTTTATGTATGATATTTTCACTCCTTGGTTATATTTCTCATTTTGGAATTAACACAATAATTGTATAGGGCATCTACAGTTGGATCTAGCAGCACGGAAGTTGAACAACATTCACCATGATTATGTCTGATCGTACATTCTTATACTATATCAAGCAACACATTTCTATATGAATCAGGAAGGTGATGGTGTTTTCCTAAAACAGCTTTGACATTTTTTCCTAAAACACCTTTGACATTTTGCTAAGTTTTCTACATCCTCTGCAATTTGTTTTGGCAAATATCTTATGTTTGGAAGCATACCAAATTAATGGAATACTTATGGATGAAGGAAAATTGTATATTTGTTTAGGTTTGATGAGAACACTGCGTGGCGACACAAAGCTTTACATTGAAGCAGAATCCAACAGATGTTCCTAGATCCGCCGTGGATCGTACCTAGATCCGCAGTGGATTGCAAAAGAATGCTCTCCCTTGTATGAAGACGTAGCTTTTGGTCCCAGTTATTTGTTTTCAATATCGGTGCTCTCCTCTCGGCACCTTCACTAAAGCCAACTGCTTCAGAGCCGTTTTGATCTGTCCTATGATGTGTATCTCTCCTCAGCTTTTTTAGTCTTTATTCAATTTTCTATATTCATCTTTAGTCAGGTTTTTCTCTGTCTGTTTGTATTAGATGTATCTTTTGTGTATTGACGGAAATCCTTAGGTATGTAGGTCTGTTTATTAAAGACTTATTTGTAATTACTTGAGTTTAGAAATTTGGCAACATCAGGTAAACTGGAAGTCAAGAGGTGTCTCAATATTTTATAATGTATTTATTATTTTAAATTAGGGTTTAGAGATGCTTTCAAAATTCTTTCACTTATAGCACAGCTTTGTCAGTTTAGGGCAGGAGGAGTGTAGTGCTAAAAGTTGATGTAAACATTTAAGCATTCATGGACCAATATTACTGAAACTTATGAAAACAAGGCATTGAGCATGATTAGAAATTGAATGATATATAAATATTAAAAATTTTAAAACAATCAGAATACATGTACATGTTTATTATTTTTGCAAGATGATGTTTTCAGGAAGCGGTCATGACATAAACATAGGTGTTTGTTTAGGCTGTATGATTGCAATAAATGACTACACACATTGTCAATGACAACAACACTGATATATGGAGTTAATCACTTTTCAAAATGATAACAAATCTGAGATAGTTCCTCGCCCTTGATGCCCTAACTGAAGGCAGTCCTGAAAGACATAATTATGATTACTGTCAAATGATGTGAAAATCAGACCTGAAGTGCGACTGAAATAATACTTATGCCGTGAGAAGTAGCGAGATATATACGTAGATACTGTCAGGGTAAGTAACTCGGTGGAGTGATACTACCTTCTTACCAACATAACATTACCTCTTGAAAAAAATAGTTCCACGAAAACCAGTTACCACTACTGAGAGAATGCAGTTAAGAACCTCTGATCAGATCAGAGTTTCCAATGTGGAACGCCTGAAAATGACGTTACCCAGTGATTCTAACTGTCTTATTTGAGCCTGAAGGCCTGCCGTTATATGTATAATGTTTCAGGAAATCCATTCGTCATCTACACATTATTGACGCACATGTAATTTTAATACAATTTAAAATGAGCTTCAATTTTAATATGCCAGCATTGTGAATTAAATTCCTGCTGGGCAAATGAGTCAATTCTCTAAATTTTTCATGCAATCCAAATTTAGGTGCAGATTAGTGAAATTGGTCTAGTAAGCAGACAGAATACGCTGGCATCTCCATTATTCCAGGTGATCAAGCCGTCAGGTGTTCTTATGTAATATAAATGAAGTTATTGATTTTTTAAAGTAAATATGAAGCCTGGTGCTGTAATTTGAGAGCCAGTAATAACAACACTGGCCGGCCCTTTTGAAGCTAATCACGAGCTACGACTAGGAAGCGCACTGGAGTGGGAATATTGCTGTCCAAGCTAATGAAATTTGCCTGAAATTGCATCACAAGATCATCTGCTCCTAAACAGTCCAACAGATCTAAATTCCTTCTGGTTGAAGAGAGAGAGAGTCATTCTTTTCCTGATGAGGAGAGTTACGATTTGAATGCCAAGCCCACTGTAACAGTTCATTTCCTGTCGACTCACACAGTATGAAACACTAAAACGTGTATTTACATGCGTAGATAACAAACTTGCATATTTGAATAAATCTGCTGTTGGCTGTGAGTTGTAATTTAACTTGCAAATTAAGTTTATTTCCTCAAGCAATTTAAACTTATTTTTCTTTCGGAAATTATGAATTTTCTTTGATTAAATTTGTTACGTTGAAACATAAAATCTTAATACATTTATATTTAGACAAATGTATTTTACTTTGTTTCAAAGGAATAAATTAAAATATCCATTGTTCACTCAGAACAGCAAATATTTTGCAATAAATATAATGAATAAGGAACATTTTGAGCATTTATGTGATCGTGTTAATTATAATTAGACTCAGAGTCAGTGTGCGGATGTCAGTTTAACCCCTTGTTTTATCATTCTAGGAATGCTGTGAATTAGATCAATATGAAATTGCCACTTGATCATTATAGAAGAAATTATAGAACAGCTGTGCATCTTCAGGCACTGACCCATCTACACATTACATTCATACCCTAAACACGCCTCATGATCGCCTCATTCTCGCCTCGAGATCACCTCGCTCTTTGCCCGAGACGTTCAAACAACTCTGAGCGCCCCACAATCAACTACGTACAAGAGCGTGCATTCAAACGAACAAATGAACAGTTAAAAAAAGCCTGGATTGCTTTCATGTCTGTCTATCTGAAACTTATTCTTTAGCCTGAGGTGACTAAACTGGTAAGATAGCGGAATTGAAAGCGTTACAATCCTGGCAAAATGTATAACAATGGTATGAAATACAGTTTAAGGCTAACTCTTTTCGACTTGCGGACGGTACTATTTCACAGTTGTGATAGAGGGTATATTCAGAGAGCTATATATCCCGTATAACTACTCTTTAGTTCAGGATGAATAAGCCACATTGAAATTAGAGTATTATATTTGACCTTGACAAATCAATGTCTTGTCAACATGGTAAGCTTCGATTCACTTCAAAGCGCTGTGCATCTGAAAACATCGAAAACCATCATGCAAATTTCATTGATGTAATCTCCAGGTTTTGATCAGCTTGTGAAGCTGTTAAGAGTAAGGTGAAATCTGGCATCTTTCCGCCATTAGCGTGCAATTGAACCATGATCTATCAGACCATTGGCGCACACACAGCTTCATTGCAAAGCATGCTAGTATTGATTCCCGATCGCGTACATCGCATGTACACGTTAAATTTGGTTAGCAAAGTCTGGAGCATATCTTGTGACTTGCAAATTGACTTTTCTACAACTTTGGAATTATTAAGTTTGATTGTAAAATCAATGGTCCATTGTGCAATCTATTTCAATTGTTTCTTTTTAATTCTAACCTTATAATTTAAAATAATACATTTCATACTGTATAATTTAAATGTTATAGCTTAAAACATATTGATTTTCTTTATTACATTTTTGCTCTTTTTTGTAATGCAATTCATTGTTAAATTTCCCTCAATATTAAATAAATCAATGAATTCCTATGCTGCTATTTTTGTGATTACTAATGAAACTTATCAGACCACATCAATTTACCTGAATTATTTATGATATAAAGTGAATGCATGAGTGGGTTTGTTGTCTGAGTGTAGACAGAATCAATATAGAGGTCTCAGAGAGAGGTCCAGAACAAAATAGATCAGATATTATAATTATTCGGTAATGGTACCGCAGGGACAAAGGTCACATTTGGCATATTGCGGCAAAAATTCATTAGTCCTCTAGCGGCCGGCAGTCTTTATTGAGTTGGAAAATATTGCATTCTGACAGTTTTCATGTTTCTCAGAATTCCAATATATATCGACTACAATAGCTGATGGAAACAAGCAGCCAGTTTGTGTGTAGGTTATCACTGTGTGTCTTGCGTTCTCTCTGAAGTAGATCTTGTGTCGCCTCGGACTGTAACAACACACTTACTTGGGTGTTAATATGAGCCAGAATATTTCCATTTTGCTTTCGCCCTTTTCTTGTCATTGTGATAATCCATCGACATGGTAACATATCGTCATAGAAATACATGGTTATGGCGATGTATCGTCCTGTCATAATATATAATTCAATTCAGGTGTAACTATTGTCATATTTGTTTTGTATTGATGACATTTTCCTGTCAAACAATACTTAGAGTTTCTGATATACCCTCATAACCATTCATGTATCGGTATCTAGTTTCACAAACAATTCCCCTGTGATTCAATATTCCTGTCTGTGATGACAGCTGATACACTGATACAGTATATGAAGCAAAGCTCCTCATCACATATGCACGTCTGCCAGTGTGTGGAGCCCTGGACCTGCTAAAATACTCTGATTTGCAGTTTTCACCTGATTACACACACAGTGACTTCGTGTCTGCAAGATCGTGGAGTAAATGCAGATGCACTGCGCTGTACGCATTTGGAAGCATCGAGGCAGCATCGTGCGAATGAGACAGACAAGAAGTGATGGCCATAGCTCTGAGATGGAGTGCAATAGTGCAGCAGAAAATAGACAGTTCAGACGTTGCATGCTCCACACAAATTAATCACAGTCCATTGATTGGTGGGAAAATATTGCTGCACTAAAATATGCTTGGCTGAAGATTGGATGGATCAAGGACAAATGTGCTAATTTTTCACGAGTGTTGGAAGAAATATACACGCATTCTCAGTAAATTCAGGTCCGCTGCATGTCATGTCATGAATAATTGAATTAGCGTTAATCTATAATAATATAGTGAGAGGTGTTAAGTGTTATTCCAGCTTAGCAATCACATCCTATGTTTCAAGGGAAGGGTTGTGGTTATGGTAACGTAGGATGCTAGTTATTGATGCGTATGGTCTGTATTTGTCACAATGTCAAGGCTTACCAAGCAGATGGTCCGTTTCCTCTCACCCATAATGTTAAATCAGTCTGAATACATGCATCATTTATGTCGCTTACAGCCCCAACAAACTACCTTTGTTTCGCTCCATTCCATCTCCCAGATGACCTACAAATGGCTTCCTCCAGTATATTTTATACGGGTGACAATAAAATCCAATTTGCTTTCAGGTAAATTAAATGACATAACACACTAGGAATGATCAATGTTTTTCTGAAATATCTGTCAGTTATGTAGCATGAAAATATTCATAATCACAATATGTATCAAATAATCACAACAAAAAACACATGTACTATTAAATGAATAAATAATCCGATTATTTGTGTTTATTATTTTAGTTTAAATTTAATTAAATTAAAGAAACCACATACCATCTATATCATTTTAAAAATCTAAAGTATCTAACTGTCATGTTGCATGAAACTACCTTAATATTTAAAAATATTAATAATTCACAAGAAAATGTTTTTTTCTCACAGACTTTTAGTTGTGATTTATAAATAAATTTTAAATGAAATCAATATGATAGGGTATTGTTCATGGGCGCCATCATGTGTTGTTCACAATCTGAGATGTAGACCAATGATGCCACCATCGTAGAACGTGGAGGTTAGCTCACCACCACGGGGAATCCAATATTGAGATACGCGAGATATGGTTAAGATAGGTGAGAAGAGGCTTAGATAGGCCCGAGATAGCCTGAGCCCATTGGAGAGATAATGTTGATTGATTTAGATGTAATTTTGATAATGCCTGATCTTCCTAGCTGGTGATGTTAGTGGGTTAGGAGCGGCTGATTACAAGGAGGTAATGGGGGATACATAGGTAAACATATCTATACCAGATATATTAATTATGGTAAGTAAATATTATATACAAGGTAATTATCCGTGCACTGTATCATCAGCCTTCATGCTGAGCCTGTTATTCATAACACTTAAGTTGTTTATCAGAGATTATATTACCATGTATTATTGTAATACTTTGTATTTATGTTAACAATCTTTTGTTTAAAAATTAGATTCATGTAGGTATCTTTTATTTTTTATATTTTAATCTTACAGAATGTATTTACTTTCATAGATAAATATTAACACATTTTATGTTTTAATTTGTGGTTTATGAATAATTTTAATTGCATTAGATTTAAATATTAATATGATCCGATCATACAACATTTTAATTTGTAGTTTATGAATAATTTTAATTGCATTAGATTTAAATATTAATATGATCCGATCATACAAAATTGACCATTCACTTTCGTAACAAGAAGTGTGTACATAAAAGAGAGGAATATCTTCTGATTAATGGAATCCAGAATAACGTAAACTCCAGGGAATTGAAACTCACAGGGCGCCTGAACAGGGAAATGTATTATGGTATGATCCCCAGGGAGCTGAGCAGGTCCACATGGAGCCTAACTGAGATGTATTATTACTGTCCTGTCCCCAGAGAGTTGGAACAGACTCACAGGGCCGCACAGCTATAATTGTGTCTGCTGAAGAGAGATGTATAATAGATGATCACCCAGGGCTAGATATATAGGCTACGGGCTAGTAACCCCTTTATGAACAGCTGTGACCAGTGGTAACGTTTCAGATAGTTTCAACCTTTACCTAATTTCCTAAATGAATAAGGAGAAAGTACATGTCCTTGCCTGCGTCCTACACCCACTATAGCAGGAATATATAGCACTGGCAATATTTCAGATATTTTCAACCATTATCTAATTTCCTAAATGAATAAGGAGAAAGTACATTTCCTTGCCTGCTGCCTATATACACCCAATAAAGCAGGATTCGTTTTACCAAAGATATGGTTGTCGTTAAAATTTAACAGCATGCTCAAAGAGCAGAAAGGAATTTTCTTTGACTGAGATTGTGGTGGGAAGGAAGTAAGAGTGGTATTAACTAATTAGACGTGCCGGTGGTTAGAATAAGATAGGTAATTATAGGAACGGACAGCTCGGAGAGAAGGAAAATTCTCTCAGAAGTGCCTCCAGAGACATTTACTTTTTTTAGCAGTGTTAAAAAAAAGTGTTTCCTATATAGGTCCAGATAAATAGGGGAGAGAAAAAAATGTGAGGAAAGTGTAGAGTTTCATTCTCAAATTAAAGGTTAATTACAATCAGATTGGGGGTAGAGATCCAACCAGGTTACTCTGAAACTGAAGAACTGTTGTACCCAGTCTGGGGGGTCTGGTGGGGGCCCAGAAGTAGCAGGGGTCGGCTTCCTCCGAGGGTCAAATAGCCATTGGTCAGTGACATCTGCCACGGAAGGAGATAGGCTATCTAGAAGTACACCCAGATGAGGCCGTGTCATCGTTTGTGAAGCCATTTATAGGGAAGCCCCACAGTCGCATGTTCAGATGTATGTGCAGCTCTCCTGTAATTGACAAACACAATCAATAGGACAGTATAGGAGACTGATGAATATTTCACCCCTTTACCACATTCTGCTATCCTCGTTTAATGCTTGATTGATCGCCATTTCAAAATATTACCATATTTGGGCATTTTAGCTTCTCAAGTGTGATTGATCAATTTAAGAAAACTGGAAACACATTTCCATATGGATTTTGAAATCTGTACAAAGTACATGTATATGATAGAATATTCTATCATATGAAGTAAGATTATATATTAATCCTCTACCTCATAATGGGCTGGGTTTTTTCGCATAAAGGTTATGGGATCGTTGTCGGTTTCGGTGTGATTTCTCTGAGTGGTGGGGAATGAGAAACACTATATTATATGGTAGCTTTGAGATTATGAGAGTGGCATGTCCGGCACATGTTGTTAACGCCAATACAGTTCATGGCCATATTAAAGAGAAAGCTGTCTCGTTTCTCAGACCAAAACCATCGTAAAATCCAGACATATATTCCCTGCGTGAGGGTCACTCAGACAGACAGGTATACTGGACACAAGGAACCCATACAAGAGCTCTAGTGGTCAATGCAGATCACTGACTTTGTTGGCAGACCACTAGTATAGCTTTCTTAAGGGAACAGCTCCCTATTATGACCGGCCAATGTTAAAAGAAACATTGTTCATGCTTTAAAGGAAGTGAAATTGTGTATAAAATAACAAAATGGAGCAGTTTTATGGTGATTCCCCTCCACCGAGTGATCAAAGGGTTTATTCTCCTAGAACAGGTTTACTGCTACACAATACCCACAGACACACACACACACACACACACACACACACACACACACACACACACACACACACACACACACACACACACACACACAGCTTCTATTCGGACCCAATACCCACTACCACAGCTTTTACTAGGACCCAAAGCCAACTACCATAGCTTCGACTGGGGACCCTTGTTTCGTGAAACGTAGGCTGTTTTTCTTTGTCGATTAGGAAAAAGGAAATTCTGGCTGGATTCTAATGATCTCTCGAGTGGCGTCTTTGACAAAGGCATTCTGGGAGTAACAGATCGACGTGCTTCCTTTGTTGTCATACGGCCGGATAACAATTCCCAGAGATGTGAAAAGACTAATCCTATATTTGGGAAAATTCAGCTATAAATCAATCATGTTTAGTTTGCTCGTGCACACGTTAAAAAAATTGCATGAAAAATTGAGTGGTTCAAAAGGTTAAGCATATATTCAATCTTTGTCTTTAGCGACATTTAGTGAGGACATTTAACGGGCAGCATATGGTGTGACACTATAATTATAATAACTCTTCACATAATTTCCCTAAAATATGGCTGGATCAGGTTTAGGATAACTGTCCTTGGTGACAGGAATAAAATTGGGGACGACTTCAAAGGTGTTAATTTCTAAGATGTCCGTACAGCACCGCATCCATTTGACATAAATATCCGCCAATTTCGTGAAGGAGTTTTGGCTAAGTATATACCTTTTCTGTGCAATATTTGTCTGGATTTCTGGAGTACTACATTAAGCCTGATAGTTGTGTCAGGAGATAATCATGACCTAGCAGGATTATTGATAGTCTAGACCCGACCTGTGGACAATGATCTATGACTGTATCATTATCAGTAGAAATCCAAACGGAAAACTTGGAGAAGACTTGGAGAAGGCTCAACACACAAAGCAGAGTCTCGTCTTCTATCTGATAATCTTCATTACAACACATATCACTGTCAAATTAGTCTTGTATGCATAATCAGCCACATTGTATATTATTGACTAGAATAATGACCTTGAGTATACCTCCATTGTCAGACATCTTGAAATGATCAATTAAGAAAAATTTTTTCCCATCAACGTCATTTTTCACCCGAGTAGCCTAGCCTTTCAAAAGTCAGCCATTATTGAATTTCCGGTCTTGTTTTTAGCCTGGCATTCATCCCTTGGAAGTCCTCTTCCGACCCCATTCCGCCTACATTTACCACGACCGAGGCATCTCCATTTCCTCATACGTCGGGTAATATTGTATCCCAACTAATCCAGCCATTTGAACTTCGTGTTCGTATAACACCCTTTTCAGTTTGCTTTATCAAGTTGCCATCCAAATCCCCAACCAACGCTTCCTCTGGATTCTAGGAGGTGCCCCTTTTACCTCAGGATGCTATTTTCCTGACAACTAGTGATAAATGAGGTTATTCAATCCGTTTTGTGGTTTTTATCAATACTTGGGGTTTTAGATTCTTTGCCGTTAAATCCCAGAGAATCCTATGCTCAACCAAGAAAGGTTTTACTGTTTTTTGTTTCCAAAGTCTCCTATTTCTATTGAGTTTATTGCAAATTTAAAATAGACAGCATTTCAATAAATTATATGGTGAAAATAGTTTGTACTCCTTTAACAAAGTGTATATTATTTTGTTTACATGCTATACATTTAAAATTTGATTGGTAGTATTCTTTTTGCCATCCAAAAAACATGAAACATCTATTGTCTGGACCAGATAACATTGGCTAAATTGCTATTTGACTCAAAACTACAGATCTTTAATTCTGACACCAAATTAGTTGCAAACTTCTCAGATTTACATCTTTAACATGACATAGTGTAGCGTATCTCCGAAGCCCTGACATATTGCTATATTCAGTTTGACAGAGTGGAACACAAAACTGTAAAGCAATTAAGATTTTGGCCAGATCAGCTGTGGCAATACCGCTGGCTTTGAAAGGTGGCCCTCTATTTCACTGGGCTGATGAGACAAATTACTTTTAATTTAATAGGAAATGCCTCGTTTTGACTGGCAGGTTTTGATTGGCGATTTCCTCTGTCCTTCTGCGTAAATAGGTATCAGTTTTCAATGTGCCATATATTATACTATCATCTCTTGACACTAAACTAACACTGCAAAATACACTCAATATGGAGAAAAAAACGTGTAATAATTATATAAATTGTTTATGAATACTATGTGTATTATGATAATTTAGCTTTATGAACATGCTTTCGAATATGACATTATTATTAATATTATTACTATTATTGCATATTTATATTAAATAATATGAATTCACGTAAAAATTCACATTATTATTCTTAATATTATTAATATTATTATTATACATATATATATCAAATAATATGATTTCATATAAATATGATGATTCATTCATGTATTGTGATGGCATATGTTGCCATATTTTTTGTGATGCTGTATGCTTTTGTTAGCGTGACATAGAACAACAATGGTCTTCTAACTCGTACATCAAAATTCATCTCTTGGATCACGAAAAATCTTCATAATTAACAGAGCAGAAAAGCATGCTCAGAGATTGGAAAGTTAATCATGATATTAACTATCGGGACCCATTAATGAATGAATAAATATGCAAATTTGTGCAATGAGACAAACAATTTCTCCTGAATTTGCATATTGTCTGAAAATGTGATTATTAATATTCAAAAGATGATATAATTTAGTTTAAATGAACCAGCATTACAGATGTAGTATTCCGGTGGTTAACTAAGCGACTTTCAAGGTCAAAGCATTTGCTGAGAGGCAGAGGATCTTGAAGTAGAGTGAGGTCAGGGGTTGTCGTGCCGGGGGGTCCAAAATTGGAGACCTTACTAGCTAGCAGTCTGGAGACTTTAGACAAAACGTAGGGAATCAATAATTTCAGGGTATGATGGTAGCCCCAGGCCACAGTCTTATTATGCAAAGACGATGTTCTACGACTGATGCCAGGCTTCACACAATGGTGGCCAGGAAAAAGGACGTCACTGTCGTGTCGGAAACGCACATGCTGAGAACGAGGCAGACTCCTGGGGGGACCTTGATAAATTGGCCTCGATTGTAATTTCGTTAAACTATTTGGGATCACTTCTTATTTTAATCCTTCACTCAAAATTATATTTTTCATTTTTGATTATTTAAATTTACAAAATATTTTTGGAAAATTTGAAGTTTAACATTTTAAAATGATATTTGTTTAAAAAGTTGTTGTTAGACGGACTTCTGAAAATATTGTTTTGCGGATGCTTGACAGATATATGAATCCTGCAATGTATTACCTTTGGCACCATTGGGACATCATTGCAACATTAGATGTTATACTAGTAAATCAATAAATCTATGAGAGATTTCTTTTTCCTTATTTAGAATTTTTTTCTATAGCAGATAATGTATTATCAATTATGAACTTGACAGTTTTAGTATTTCACAGACAGTTATTGTAACATTCCAACGCTGATTTAAGCCATCTAGTTGATGTAATTACTTCATGATACCTTGTGGTCATCTAACTACACTTTCAATCAATAATAGATTGTTATTCTTTGCCCGAGTGAGCCTGCGATCCTAAGTACTGGAAGTAGAACATTGCGGTGGACTACCTGCAAGCCTGGTCGTCATCTCGTCATCTGCTGGAGACCATGCTCCCGTGTTAGGGTGACTCATCTATTAGTGTCTGTCATTCCATTAAGGTAGGGCGGTAATGATTAATACTATCACAGCCAGCTCCGCTCTGGCTCTGTATGCAAATTATCTACAATGCTTTCTGAATCCATCGGCAGACAATACGGGGAAATGCACTGGATATTCGATGTGAGGTCGTTGGACCATGGAGAAGTGATTCCGAGTGATCCGGAGTGATCCCAAGTGACAGTCGCCCTTGCACAACACTGCCAGCTCTAGTGTTTACTTTGCATCCAGAATTGATAATGCTGAGCATGCTCGCGGTTCCAAAATAAAACTGGATGAAATTCTGGTGACCAATCATTCGGCAATCATTGTAAAACGGTCCGGTGAAGTCTTTGATGTCTAATAGGGATCCGCTATGAGGCGTGGTGCAATAGCTAACTCCCTCCTGCCATCTTGAAAATTATGATGAACTCATAAAAGTCCTTTTGTTTGAATATTGCACAAGGTCCGTGTGTTCAGAACTGTCATTCAAAGAACTAACGTTTTCTGCAATTAATAATTAATTAAGCTCACCAAATAATTTGTAAATTGAATTATGATTTCGTGGTTATATTGTAGGGATTGAGAAGCAGATGGTATAATTATATTCCAGTTTCCAAATATTCCATTACAGCTAGATTTATTATATTTATGAATACCGTATCGTATATGCGTATATGTTTAGTATTCTTATTTCATTATGTATATATCATGCTTTTAGTTTAAGCTACAAATAATCAAGACATGGACAGTTATGCCTATAGGATATCAGAGTAAACACTTCTCAGAACCATAAGAAAAGTAAACATGCGTGACCATCAGACCTGAATTAATCAAATTCTTTTGCGTCTGCTCGTGTTGCTATGCACCAATCAGTGTGTTGCTTTGTTTACATGGCGCGGAATTAGTGTTCAGCTTATCATCATGGACTTGTAATACCTGCAGCTTGTTTGATCTGCTCCGCAAAGTAAAACAATATGAAGTGTTCGGATGTCAGACTTGTAATGCATCGCCATTGAGTGATCATGCGAAGCTCCATTTGCGAAGATTTACTTCAACGTAACGTATTCTGTGTATATTTAACGTGAAGTATTGCAGTGATCTATAATTATTGTCATGATTTGGTGAAATAGCTGTGGAATGTCATTCTATCACAGTATTATACTTTGACATACATGGATTCTGCTTCATTATATATTTATATTGCAAAACCAATAAATTTTATGTTAATAGCAAGTAGTCGGTTCGTGAAGACAACAACAAAAGATCTCACAGAAGAGTCACTAATTGAAGATAAATAATCCTCTATCATGTGCGAGCAACTCGATAGCTGGCTATTTTATTAAAATCCTCTTAGATTAAGAAATCTAGGATTGATGGTGACCATGTTCACATAATATCATCTGTTTCTTATATTAAAGGCAGGATTAAATTAATTGATAAAAGAAAATCAATTCCAGATTATTTTTCAGATTGAGATGGAACCAATGAAAAATAATATAAGAACACATTCAACCTAATCCATAGCCAATCATAGGCAATGTGCAATTCTTCACATCTTTTTAGACAGCTGATATCCAACCTGACTAAAAATTCAGAAAAAATCTTCTACAAAATCTAACCAAATTTCCATCCACATTTAAAATTTCAGAGTAATTCGTCTCAGCTTTGTTGAAGCATCAAGGATGAAAAAGAATTTAGGTAATAATAGGCCTGTTTTTGAAGCGTTCTCACTCGTTATCTGCCCTTTGATCCAGTCAAGATGGAAGGATACCTTTTCAAAGTGAGGAGTTTTTTAATGGCACACCCCGTATCATACTCGTGGATCAATACAAGGGCCACGGTGACCTCTGATGTCTGTTGTTTGTCCACCCCACACGATCCCTCAGGAAACTTGTCAAAGCACACTCCTGACATCTCGCTTTACCAGGAGAAAATTTATGCACGAGCACGGCCAAGTACCAATCTTTCTAACCTTCCTGCAGAGGAGAGTGTTAATTTCTCTTAGCGCCCTTTCTGTCCACAATTTTTTGTTGGCCAGGTGAATCATGGGTGCTCGCGGAGATAAGCATTTATTCCTGGGTCTCCCTGCTCTGGCATGGGGACGTCTGATTTAACCATCAGCGGCCGTGGTAATCGCTGGTGTTTATTTGGCCGTCTTGTATAATCTCATGCATGGCTGGAACTGGACTTGAGGTGTTGATACAATTCCTCCTAATTAAAGCGAGTGGTGAATTAATCAAGTAATTACAAGAGAAATTTGTTTTCGTACATCCTTTGATGCTGACTGACTGATCTTGAGGATTTCAAAGATGCCACGTAGTAATTTGGTCTTTGTAGTTTGATCATCCATTGCAAAGAGGGCTTGGGACTGACATGAAGGTACACAGGAATTGAATTGTGCCGGGAAATATCATTATGTATACAACAACAATTTGATTGATTACCATGCTTGTTATAGGTCATGAATCTAGGACCCAATCTTAGCTCACAGGAAAATGATGACATTGTCAGCTGGTGCCATAATGGCGACAAACATCATCATGGTGACATTTTATGTTAGACAGTTCTGGAAATGTTACAGTGTCTAAGAAAAATAGCTATAAATAGTATCATACACATACACACATAAAAATAAAAATTTAGAACGATGTTTTTGCAATTAATTGTCTGGCGTGGGTAGTTGAGTAATTATTGTTCTTGATGGATTGATTGACACAAGCAGCCAGTTTGTCAGAAGTGTGAAAAACAAGAAATCGGCAAACTATTTGTGGATTCTCAGTTTGTTTGGAATCAGCCACGGATTGTTGGTTTTGTCATCTGCAATCCTGGTTTTCTAACCTGGCAAATAGAAACGGGTTCAATCTTTTCCACGTAGACGGAATTACAGCACGGAAATCTCTTCTCTACAGACTACAGTCGGTCTGTGTTTGTTTGCTGTTGTCAGTATCAACATTTTCAGAAGAACTTTTCAGAGTTGAACACCAGAGTCAATGTAGAATTCATCAGAGGTCAGGTTACATGACTTAGCTGATCGCCTCTCAGTCCAAGCTCTCTCTACACCAGGATATACAGTGTTCGTAATTTCACACATCATGGCGTCAAAAACTGTCTAGAGCGTCCATGTTTGTTTCTACAAATCTATTACACACAGGCGATATTTAGACTAACCCTGTAATACCAACAAGAACTGGACCATTTTCTGGTGATAGTATTGTGCAAAGGAAACAATTTCACCATTTTTATTGTCTGCTTGGAGGAAATTGAAAACATTTCGATTGTCTGATGTTTGTGATTCAAGGTTCAAAATAGTTTGTGATTTCAAGGGATCCTGTTCCATAGTTAGAATTGCTGATTCAGTGTTTCTACATTTAGCATTATTAGCTTGAAATTCCTCATGTAGGTAAATTAGAGCTAAATATAGCAGACTGATGTGAAAATCCAGCTAGATCTGTTTTGGCACCTGCCAGAGGAAGTGACTGGATTAGAGGTTGTGAAGAAACGCGTCATTCAGAATCCTGGAGTGGTCCTCGGAACGTTGACATATCCAGCAGCCGTCACCTATCTAATCCTACCGTCCTGTGTCTGTACCGGCTGACCTCCCGAGCATTGCCCCACACACCCTTCCACTAGTCACTGGTCAGACAGTCCGGCCATCCATCATCTCTCAAACACCCTGTTGACCAACTGACTGCCTAGACAGGGCTGGATTTGGGGCTGTCACCTGCCTGTCAAATCTTAATCCATATTTGATGAATCTCAGTCATTTCGCTACTTCTTAGTTGCAAGTCTTAGTCCCAGCAGGATCAAGAACGGCTCACCCTTCCAGTGTATTCTGACCCTTATTTTTATATCTCCCTTGTAGGTTTATCCTTTTACATGCTGGGGGCTGTATCAGGAACGTGGTTGCTGATGTTCCATCGCTTGACAGCTCTGTTATAACCACCAGAAGAAGCTCTATCTCTTTCAGCAATCTGATAGGTAGCCACTAAAATGTCAAGTAACTTCTCTGAACTAGGTATTGTCTTCGGAAGGATTAGCTGAGAAAGGTCACTTGCCTAAGGTATATTCTTTCTGCAAATCATGACAGTATCACCTCACATAAATATTTGATCTAAGCACAAAGCCAAGTGTAATTTGATAAGATTTGGTAGTTTATACTGCTATTTAGTGGGGGAAGCGCCAGCAGTGTGGAGATCGTAAATCTGAACACCTGGAATGAAGTCTTCTGATGTCATCAACACTGTGGTGGGTTCCCCTGCACAAAGTCCTTGTAGCTTGAGAGTGCCGGAGTTCCAATACATCCATGGCTCTTCTGGGGAACCTTGGCATAGTACCTCCACTCTGACCATCTCAATATGATGACTTTGTGCAGGGGCTCAGAGTATCATTTCTCAAAGCTCTCGTATCTAGTATGAGACCATAAGCACTGCCCTAGTAATCTCTTATATATGGTGATGAGGCACTTATGAGAGCACTATAGTTTCATAGTGAATACTTAGAGAGCTTCATGATGTCATGCCCTTCATTGCTTCATTTCTGGTCTTCATTTCATGTTTGTCCATTTTCTCCTTGCCATTCTCCATTCTCACATTTATTCTCTGTTCACACATCTCTTGTCCATGACACATTTTCTCATGTCTTATTATCTTCTCTGCCCATATATTTTTCCATGTCTTATTCTCTTCTCTATGCCCACATATTTTCCCATATCTTATTTTCTTCTTTATGCCTACATATGTTCTCATGCCTTAATCTCTTCTCTATGCCCACATATTTTCTCATGCCTTAATCTCTTCTCTATGCCCACATATTTTCCTCCTTGCCCACAACTCTTCCAATTCCCACATTTCTTCAAGGACATTCCACGTCCATTACACACTCAGACACTTTTCTCTTAAAAACGAATATTATACTTTCCGCTCCATATCTATATCTACATTTATAGCAACGCAGATAATACCGTTCCCCTACACCCACGCCTGGGCACAACTCAATCCCCCTCATTCCTCATTTTCACCCCCAAGGAGTGTGAGATCACCCCCCCAGGCCTCCGAGCCCCATGCTGGTCTGTGTATAAACACATTCCCCTGCCGTAGATTCCCTTACACTATCGCAGTGAACTCCACCGTGATCTTCACAAGTCCCAGGCAGACAGGATGCTTTGCACCATGTCGATTCCTGAAAATATAGTTAGTTCCAAGAGGGCTAATTTCCTCTCAGTTTGAATGAAATGGGCCTGGGTGTTTGGATGATGTGATATAAGTATGCATGACATGAAGTTTCTGACCCGAGGGTAAACTGAACGTCATGGAGGCTCCGTAGGATATCCTCTTACAATAACTTACGCAAATTTGTTTTTATAAACTCATTTGAGATTTCAATAACAACGTCTTACTTGAATGTGAAATCATTTGAGTTGCAGATCTTAATTTATTTATTGTATGATTTCTCCATGAGAGTTCTATTTGACATGATTTCAGGAGGTCCAGTGGCCTCCTCCTTGATAGCCTCACAATGGTCGTGTTGGTATATTTATCTAGGATCGGCCTTGTTTGTGTAGTTGAGCCCCTTTAAGCCTAATGAGATGCTAGTTTCCTACGGGACCTGGGTCCGAGAAGATCCCCTCATCCCTTCAGTACTCATTCCACACTAAAACTGGGCAATGTGACTTTCACACTCTCCCTATCATGGTTGCCCTTATCTACATGCCACCATTACAGAAATACATATTGTCTATTGTTAAGTTGATTGATTTTGAATTCGATATATATTTTATGTTTCAGAGATTTAAGAATGTTTGCTTCACCTCCATGATCCACCCATCCACACACTCACCCCAGTAATGTACTGCATCCACTCTTACTCCCACCCATTACTCCTTCCTCTCCAGTAACCCACCACCCACATCCCTATTCCTACCCTCTCAACCCCAGTAACCCACCCCACCCACCCCATCTCCCACCCCATTACTCCTACCTCCCCATTTACCCTAATAGCCCACCACTACATCATCTCTACAGTAACAGACTCTTTGATGACTGACTATCTATTTTCTTTATCTGAACACCATTGCACTT
>JAUTBR010099989.1:21261-32612 GCA_032361205.1 Pseudorimula midatlantica
CACTTAGTACAAAGTATCTGTGATAAATCAATTACCATATCTAGCCTGAAATAATTGACATTACATAGTGTAGCAATCACGTCCACCACAATTGTGTAACTTTTACATTATTCAAATGTGGTTTAAATTGCCAGGTATAATGTGACAATTATCAGAACTGTAAGCAAGACATGGCTGGTTCAAATGCTGAATAAATTGCAGCTAATTATTTGTATAACAACATAAAGGGATATCATTTCCCTAACTAATTGTTCAGATTAGGTTTTGGTGCAATCATCTCAACATGTATAGTAATTACTGATACTTGTGTGCTTGTGTTTGCCAATACATTATGGTTACTTATAGCTAATCGTGCTTCTTATATGAAAACATGTCAGTCAGGGTGTAGAAAACAGTAGATTTGTGAGGTGTGCATGTTACAGTGGTGGCAGGAGAGACGTGTATAATTATGTTCTACCAATCCAGCGTTCCTAATACATGTAGATGTATGTGCATGCAATTACAGAGAGAAGCATTCTTTTCAAAGACAACAAGACCGACTAGATAGACTTCAGTAGTGTGGGATGCGTTCTTTTCAAAGACATCAGACTGACTCTATAGACTTCAGTACCTGAAATACCGTAGCATTATTTCTTTCTGAAATAAATAATATAATATTGGTTCATCTAGACAGATTTCTTGTGTATTTTATAGACTTGCTTCACTTTTAGCTATGTATCTAGTACAACACCCAAATACCTCACATGTAAACAATAGATTTTTTCTTGCATTGTACTTTGTCATTGTCTCTCACAGATGTCAGCCAGCACCGGAAGCTGTTGTGCCAAAGCACAGGGAAATATATAAATATGTCATGTGAAAGCTAAATATGCCTGCTTTAATTGTGTTTTTACATGCGGGGAAATGGAATTTTGAGTATCTTTCCATATGTCTTTGGTTTTCCATAGTCTAGTTGATACTGATCCAAATAAGTTACCCAATAGAAGAAAGCCAGGATGTGTGTGATAGGTGTACTCTTGGATAGGTGTACTTGGAAGTCTAGTCAGGTCATGTCTGGCCAAGTACAAAGAAAATTCTTGATGGAATCTAGAATCAAGATTTAAAAAAACTTTTAAAACATTAAAAATTTTATTTCATGATGAAGATTTTTACCAACTTTCTTTAACATTATTTTGTATCCCTGGTCATGATCCAGACAACAGTATAATGCAACCATAAAAACAAAGATGAAAACAATATTGAGATCAAATCCACAGTTATGTTATCGGTATAAATTGGAAGGAATTTCTATTTCGATACTTACTTCTAAAACACACTCGAATAGTCCCACAATTCCGCCAAATTCATTTTCTGCCTTGCTCAGAAAACAATTTTTTTTGCATTGGTAATGGTAAAACATGGTATGTTGTGAGTAGTCTCCCCTTTTGGAACCTTCTCAACGAGCCGTTAACAGCCTGCAGTTGTTGGACAGCGTACAAGGGTTAAATGATGAGATGCAGGCATACAGCACATTCCTCACGAGATGTCTGGGAGCTTTCCCATTCTCCCTTCAAAGTCTCTGGGAAATTGAGTTTGGGGCCAGCCTTTTGTGAAAAACTCTCTGAATATTCAACCCATTCCTGTGTCTTAACTCGCGTCATTAACAATGATGGAAGAGATGTTCGCAATTACCATTACCACCGAAAATTATCCTTCTTTGTGAACGATATATTTACAAGTAATCTGTTTGTATTATATTTATAATATATGATCTGCAATTTTGTAAATATATATTAAGTTAAAAAGTTGTGATTTTGTACCCTTAAAAACAATTGACATTAAAATGTTGCAATATAATTCTGATATAGTGCCAATGTTACTGCAAATCTGTGCATCTAACTTCAAATACAGACATGGACATTTTCTTATTCCAAATTCAAAGTCCATTCAGTTCCTGGGATAACATAATGGTTCAGTATAAGACCTGTCAAAAGACATCTTCTCCAAATCCTCATCAGAATATTCCGAATTTGTTCATCAGTGTCGAGAAGTGTGCCAGGCGAAGATGCGTGTTACCACTGGTACTTAGCTCTCGATGATTAATGATGTATGAAAAACAGGGGAGAGAAGGCCCGATATAGGCCACCGCATTGTTGGTCGATGTATCTGTAAAAAAAAAGGACATGTAAAGACTGAATTCTAAGGATGTGTGATATAAACACTTGCCCATTATTTGAGGCTTTACGCATGTATATATTTGCCATATAACACAACATTAACCATTTAAAAAACCCATTGTTTTCTAAAACAAATAAACTTGTATGGTCCTCAGGGTTATTCAGTGTTATTTACAGACCAACACAGCCTGCTACTGTCATATGCAATGGTCCTACTAATCTTGACCTAATGGAATTACCCATTCACATTCCAACAGACCAGGTTCCAATCCCTGGATTTGTCGGTTCTATTACACCTACACTTCGTCCAAATCCCTCTTGATGTCGACATGAAGATGATGTCAGGACATGCCTTCATGCTGTAGTTATTGATCACATGTTCATTTGCTTAAATTACCATCGTATGGCTCTAGAAGTAGCTAAAGTACACAGCGTCTAAAATATGCAAATATACCTTTTATTCTCATATTTAGACAGAGATTTAGTTAAAAGAAGTGCGTCTAGACTCTTAAGACTGGGGTTTGGATTGAGCTATCAAGTAAGCTTATCTCGAGGTATTGGTTCAATGAGATTTTCACCAGTCTAAATGTGAAGGCATTCCGCTCAATCCACTATTGTCCCAACCCTGACTGGTTTCCGTCCCTAGATACCCTCTTTATGAAGGATACACCGGAGATGGAGCAGCTAAAGATAAAAACCAGTCGTCTTTTAGCAACCAGATATATCTGCAGATTAAAATGGAGCCAGTCTAGATTATGTCTCTACCAAATTGTCATTAATATTATATATCTATTTGTCTATTTGAGCTCTTTCCTTTTTCCTTTTATTTTGTAGATTATGACATGAATTTAAGGACAGACTCATGTGAAATTTAATATATGTCAGCTTCATTTCATTCCGTTACAAAAATGTTCAAATAATAACTTATTGTTAAAAAACCCCAGAACATTATCTCGAAATGTAGAATGGTTGTTGTAAATATGATGAATGTGTTTAAAAAAAATTAAATAAAAACTAATAGATAAATGTAGTTTTATTTCTTAAGAATATGTGTCCTATTCAGTAAATTCCAAAATTTAGTATTTATTCCATTTATCTGTTGTCCAATCGGTGAATGTTTACATGTACTTCGAATAGTAATCAGTAGGTTGACATGAATCTGAAATAGTCAATTCATTCAGTGAATGGATTCAATGTAAAGGACATACGGTATATCATTGTGTAGTACGGCTGTATCTTGACTTAGCAGGGCAGGAAGACTTTACCAGAAATGTCTGGCTTTGTGACAAATAATCGAGACTGTAAGAAAACTTTCTACTTTTGTAATGCTTGTCTGGCAAGGAGACACATTGGACATAATTCTGTGTCTCGGGTGTCTCATGAGACACCAGCCGGAGATGCTTTAGTCTGGATTTACAATGTACAAAACTCAGCCAGGGGGCAGGAATATATAGTATACCACAGATATTACATCCAGTATATCACCAATATAGCAATGTAAACATTGTAAATCTCATAATGGATTCAAGACTTACA
The DNA here is from genome assembly GCA_032361205.1 of Pseudorimula midatlantica. Lineage (NCBI taxonomy): Eukaryota > Metazoa > Mollusca > Gastropoda > Lepetellida > Lepetodrilidae > Pseudorimula > Pseudorimula midatlantica. Next base: position 24,954 of record JAUTBR010099989.1, read on the forward strand.
AAGCTATTTAGAATCTTGATTGATTTCTTTATCGATTATGATAGAAAGAGTATCGCTATAGAAGGAAACATTATTATGTTTACTGCTAGATGTTAAAAATATTATTGGCCTACTGTATCAAACAAAGATTACCATATTCTATTGCAGGTCAACTTTCATTATCCCTAACATAACATGAGGCTATATATTAATATACATGGACTTCTTTGTGAGCTGTATTGACTTCAGTCCACAAGCAAGCCAGAACTCTTGTGCCAATAATATCAGCCCGCCTTCTTAGTGTTCCGTGATAGCCGATGTCATTGTTGTGCTTGATGTCTACAGTTTCTATTCCCCGATGTACCCAGCTCAATTATTGCCAAAATACAATCACTCCCAATGCTGAGTTTTCTTGTGGAGTTTTACTGCTTGTTCATGAGATCTTCATCCAAGCCTGAGTATATTGAGTATGGGAGGTTGGAATCACATTCTGGGAAAATCAGAATCTTGAAGACCGGTATTTATAAAATGAATCCCAAGGGATGCCTCGTTTGATGGAACTGCCTTGACAAAGGAATGTAGATGTAGATTTTATTGTTTCCTTTTTCAATATCCACAAGCGTAAAGTTCATGTCTTATTTTAACTGATTCAGTCGAAGTTCAGATTGTCAAACCAATATGGGCACCACATGTAAGGAAACCATTAATGATGGTAAGGAGGTTGAATCTTTGATTGTTCGTGATGGCGGTCTTAATGTTTTGGAATGTTTGTGGAAGGTGTCCTGGCCAAGGAAATGAGTAGGGCAGGCCAGCACACCGGGTCCGAGAGGTCAGCATCTCCCCAGGGCCTTCTGAAACAAGTCCAAGATTGGTTCTGGTTTGTGGATGACTTCCACTGAACAAGGAAGCCAGCCAGTCTGTGACAGGAAATCTATTTTGCATGGACGCGAAGAGAATGATGCTTGACCAACGTGGCTTAAACAGACCAAAACTGACCAGTACTCAGAAAGACATATATTGTCCAATTCGCCCCAATGGAAAAGTAATTTGGTTCTGGTTTCCATCAATCAGTGGAGGCTTAGCCAACCTTAATGTGTCCTAATATCAAATTTGCTTCCTGAACTTCAACAGTGTCACTAATTTGTTCTTAGAAGGTTCAATATTCCCGATATTGGTCGTGGACAAATTTACGTCCGGGAAGGGAAGTAAAGGGAAGGGAAGGTTTTGTGAATTTCAAGAGTGCACTTAACAAATATGGTTCATAAAGTCCATCGACTGAGTGAGATAATAAATACAGTTCCCAGCTATTGCATGGTTGTTTAATGCAAGGCAATTTACCTTGCAGAGATGCCTCCAGTCAAAAGACTTCAGCAATGATTAGCATCTGGATTAACTGTACTTCCAGGCATCTATTAAGGCAAACATTCTCCTGACATCACGGCCAAGGTGGCACAGACTCTCTGCACTAATTCATGTAGAAACAAACCTGTTATAGACACACTAGAATGCTGGAATTGTTCTAAGAACGTGTAATGAGATTCCTACGCCTGTGGCAAAGGACTGTAGAGGTCTCTGTCCATGTATGTGGATGTTTCACGAACTTAGCAGATGTGGAACTACATTCATCATGTGTGGCTCATTGGAGGTGGAACCTATTAGATGGTTCCTCAGTAGTCTTACTAATTTTTCCATTCAAATTTATCCTAATAATATAAATTATTTATTGCTAATGACTTTATTCTTTTTAACTTGAACCAATGTGATTACACTTAGATATATCATAAACCATATATTTTAATGACTGGAAAGTATTGTACAATTTGGTTGTAGGATCGGATATTTGACCAAAATCATGCACAATCTTCAACCATCCTATTATGCCAATTGAATTGGGTACATTCTTTATGCATTCTGAAAGCATGCTTGGTATATGTTTCCTGGGCCAGTTCTCTGTAGTGTATAGAATCTTAATGCCGACTGACTTGTAGACTCTCAGCCTTCCAGGTGATACGAGGGTGTCCAGTTTGTTTGGTCAGTATCTCTCTCCTCCATCACACCGGTGTATCGGGTCAAGACTGACCAGTGTATATCGCCAAGAAGGTGGCAGATTCTTCACTTATTATCAAGAGAAGACCAGATAGAATGACCTCGCTGCCCTCGGGGTCAAGCTCGCCCCTGATAGAGGGAGACAAGGGTAGGATTCCGCACAGAGAGCGGATTCCTCGTACAGTTTTTTTCTTCACTTTATAAGTTCAAGCAGATGCATTCAGTACTAAAAAACAATTCAAATTACTGGTAATGTTTATTTTCATCTTCTTAAACATTCATGCATTTTTACTTTCAAATGACAATAATAAATGTCTATCCCTAATATTTTTTTTATCTGCCATGTTTCTTTTCTTGATTTTTAGTATATATAATATACTGTATAGAAAATAATGTACACTTTTCAGATTTTATTTTTGAGGTAAACAAATCACAATTTTACAAACATTTGAGGTTGAGTAATTGCTCTATGTAGTCCTCAGATATTCCGTGATAGGAAACATATATACAAAGGTCGGATGAAGTCGTACATTCTTCATGTTTTAAGCATCATTAGGAACTGACAGTTTTGTTACCAAAATTCTAAAAAAATATGGCAACAAAGAAAAATCATCCCATTCTCCTGCAAGCCTGGGAGGCCGAGGTGTATATAATGTTCAGGAAACTGTTGACAAACAGGGCATTTAGAGATGCCATTTGACCTGTCATGAGCCCTAAACATGTATCCTGTGTCGAGAAATGTGGCCACCATTGCTGCTACATATGGGTGATGTATGACCCACAGAGAGAGAGAGTAGTCACAGGTTGTTTAGGAGGTGCATACATTAATGAGGCAATTATTTGTCTTGCTAATCGCCCTAATCAGTTTTATGTCCAGTCTGGCGGAATATCTCCAGGATTGTATTTTCATGCAAAATTTATTGCTCAGAATTCACGTGGTATGGTTTACACATTAGAATAACAAATGATGTGAGTTAATAGATGCTAGTAGTAACAGGTTGTAAGAATAGTTGGTAAATTTAGCATCCAGGGAAAAAAAGATAAACAGGGGGGAAAAAATGGAAATATTCAATTTCAAGGCACATGGTTGTGAATAGGCCGAGCTCCTTGCATCGACTCGTTCCTTATTGCTCATCAAGCCTTGTTATCGCTTCTCTCTGCTTGAAAACTCTGCGCACTGTCAGGACAAAGAGGTCTTGTCATATCTATAGCATCCTAGTTCCTGACAACCATATTTGAAATGTAATAAGTGTGTTTACGCAAAAATTTGCCAAGGAAATTTCTGAGAGTGAAAACCGATATCCAAGTAGGAAGCGGTTTCCATCACGTGGAGTTCTTGGGTCATTCCGTATTGCGATGCTCTGCCAAATGTTTGCCATTTAAAAATTGTGTTAGGCTGTTTCTTGTAAAACCATGGCTTTTTGATGGAAATGCTTGTCTGTAGGGATTAGCATGCTGGATAGGTGATAGTGGAATGGAGCCAACTGGAGCTGTCTGCTCCGTCAACATACTTTACTCACAGTGCATCGTGTTGCATAACTTTACATACTTGTGGGAATGAATACATAAATAAATATACAACAACAATAATAACAATGATGATGATAATAATAATAATAATGATTGCATAACTTTACATGTTTGAGGGAATGAATACATAAATAAATATACAACAATAATAATAATAATAAAATAAAATAAATTACTAGTAATACTGTACTAGTAATAGTGATTATAATAATAATAATAAAAATAATAATACATACTTTTTTAAAGCATAAACATTTAATAGAATAATCAATAAATATGAATAAATTTAATATAATGGTATGTAAAGATAGATACAAATAGGAACATATTTTAATAAATACATAAAAAGTTAATTATTTACCAAACATATTTTGCATACCAGGTCAGATGAGAATACTGTAGCTATTTTGGTTGCTCTTGTTCCCTAAATTTAAACTATAAGTGTCAAATTTTAAAAAGTTTTAAAAATAGGATGAGGAACATCTGTGATTTATAGGAAACATCTGCTGTTGCTTTAATTCCACCCATATTCTATTCACTGCTATGTATGCACTCCACCCATGGAGGTGCTAGTATTGACTGAGTGATTGGATGGGTTATACAATAATACCAGGAAGAAGCTTCCTATATCATATATTGGATCCAAATCCTTTCATAGTAAGTAATCTCACGGACATCCTCGGACTGAGAGATGCACACATGTCGCAGCTAAATCTGAACCCGAGTCCATTAATATGATTGGCCGCAATATGGCGTGGATCAGCTCAACGGTGAGAATAGCGGTCAGAGATTGAAGATTGTTTGACATACTGACCCTCGATGTCTCGATCTTACTGGCCGTGGAGTATTGATAGATGACTTTCAGGATATACAGTATCCAGGAAAACAAAGAGAACCGTGGCACCGAGATAACGGTGTGTTTGGAAAACAGAAACTGGAAACAATCTGGATTGGTGTGAAGACTGACATGGAATAAATTGTGATTTCCAGAGTAAATATCTCGATGGTTTGTGATAAAAGCATCTAGCTGGGAATATAGAATATGGATTTCAAAACTACTGTATTGATTTGACATGAAGTGATTGAAATGCCATGTACTGTGGAAGACTAAGCTATATATCATGGCTTAGAAATTAATTAAATGTTATTATTGTTGTGCTTTGGCATACGTGATTCTGAACTTATACTACCAGGTTTTAACCCTTTAGGGTGCTGGATAATTTCAGCCACTGGAACAGAGGGCAACTCCAGCTGCCTCCAGCATGACATGGGTTAATAGTGCAGCTTTATTAATTAGTATAAGTATTGAAATGGCTGCAGGCAAGTTGTCCGCTGTCTCTCCTCTTCATCTGCATTGTCCATTTAAACAATATGGACAAGGGTATGGACATACAAGGACCTCAGTATAAACTGTCCGAGTTGTGGACTGTTTGATGATCTCTTGTTGCTTATAATGCCTGGAACCAAGCATATACAGGCACCACTTATTCCTCCCACCGGTCTATTAGTGATCCCGCCCCGGAGTGGAGACGGAACTATACGCTGTGTATGTACAGGGGCAGTATATCTCCATATATATGGCAGGTTGGAGTAAATATTTAGAACCAGGTGCTTGGTGGAACTGCTCCGAGGTGTTCGGAAACACGAGTTCTACACCTCCTTATCAAGCTGCTGCGTTCCATGTCAGAAGGGGGACCAGGGTAGATGTAGCTCATATTTGACTGCTATATGACTGGAGTGTTTGCGTATGTTTCAATTGGAACAGTTTACAACATTGGTATCAGTCAAAGTGCGCCGCCCATTCAGGCTGGCATCTGGTAATGACTTGGGGAATGGTTTTTTTTACTTATCGATATCAGAGTTCTTGGAAATGTTTCAGGCTTGTACATTTGATACCTAGTGGTAACTAATATTACAGTGCTTGCAAATGTTTCATATGAATGGTTTGCAGCTGTAGATTGAGTCGAAGTTGGCTCATTCAGGCTGAGTCTGGTTATGACACTGAGAATCGCTTTTAGCTTCTTGTTCTTTTAGTTCTAATTGCGATGCAACTGCTACGATGTTAATGCATTCCTGGCACGTTGTGCAAGCCAGGCATCTCCAGGTAACTATAGTGATGTACTCCAGTGACACCTCGTTGATGGATAAAGTCCATCAATGTATTGATCGGCAGCAGTAAGAAGGTTATGAGTGTGTTATGAAATGTGGACATAGTGCCACGTACATGTGTAACCAGTCGTTCAGTGTTCACCAAGTTGATGTGTAAAATCAATACCAGTTAATGAGATAGGCATGGCTAGACACAGGAACAATTCACGTATACTGTAAACCTGGGAATAATTCACACATACTCTAATCCAAGGAACACCCAGGTAATATTATATGCTCTAAAACCAGGGAATAACTCATGTATACTCTAAACCAGGGAATAACTCACATATACTCTAAACCAGGGAATAACTCATGTATCCTCTAAACCAGGGAATCTCGCATATACTCTACACCAGGGAATAACCCACATATACTCTAAACCAGGGAATAACTCACATATCTTCTAATCCAGGAAATAAAATATATTCTAATCCAAGGAATAACTCGTATATATACACTTAAAAATCAGGGAATAACTCACATATACTCCAAACGATGGAACAACTGACAATATTCTCTGATCGGAGCTATATGTAATATCCATGTAATCATAGTGTCCTTATCGATTCACTTGACTCTCTCTAAACCGCATCCAGAAATATCCATGGGAGTGTTCCAGCGAGATGTACAGACCTGAGAAACAGCAATCACTGGCCAATTAAACATCTATGGTCGTAGTATTGACTACTCCGAGGTGAGAAGCGTGCACCGACCTGACCTCCAGGCTAGATGGATATCAGTCTGATCTAGCTCCAGATATAGGAGACGTATTCTAGAGGGAGATGGCTGGACTAGTGGTAATGTTTCACCTTGGGAAGACCAGGGACCCCCACTTCACAAAGCCACCCCATGGTACGGATTGTAGTGTGTTCAACAATAGATCTGGAGGGTCGTGTTCAAATCTTACCCAAGTGCCTGCTTGGTAGCTTCACTAATGCTGTAGAACTATAATTTCTAATTACTGATGACATTTCTGTGTTGCAATTTGAATATGAACCTGCTGTCTTATTTCTAATAAAATGTCATACCGACACTTAAAAATGTTGAGGTCAAACAGTTTAAACACTTGGCTATCTGTTGAATCAGCACTCCTGTGATTTATGGAAGGCTCATTCCTGTGTTTGAATATGTAGGTTTACGTAGTTTTTATATGAGGGAAGGCCATACAGCTCTCTCTCAGATTCATGGTACAGTGGCTCTGAAATGTTTTAAGAGTGATGATGTCATGTGATGGAACAATCTCATTCTGACTTGTAGGACTAATCTGGTTCCTTTCATCAGAGATAGCTCCAGATATTCAGACCTATATTTATAAAGCAGACAGTAAAAAATAGTGCATAACCATCTGAAAAAGGGTAAAAGGGTAAAAGGGTAAAACTTGAATCTAAATGTACCAAGAATTATGACATCAAATTCAGTGACATGAAGCTAATTATTTTATGGGTATTTTGACCTCTGGAGCAATAAATCTCTTAGTGTGCAGGCAGAGAAGACATGGTAGAACAAAGGCTGTAGATGTAGATATAGATATATGAGACCAGACACAGGCCTGCAGTCCACGCTGACCAAGACAACCGTTACTTCCATCTTTCTGCACACTTTGAAGTCGCTGCCAAGATCTTCATCCTGGTGATAGTATTTTGTCTGACCAGAACAAAAACTGTCATTGGGTAAAACAGTTTGCATGGCGAGCATTCTGAGTGTGGTATACATCAGACCTACCTCCTTGTGCTTTCTGACAGGAAGACTGTTTGTGGCTAATTCCTTGTGAAAACTTGGACCCTTCTATGAATAATGGTAGGCTGAAGATACTTGCTGGTTGGAATGGAACTATATGATCTATGTGATGTGAATTATAGCGCTCACGTCTGGCGGGGAAATGGTTTGTGCCAAATGGAAGACAGTCAGGGAAGTGCCCTGTTTCCTAGCTTCACGGATTAGTTTTTACGATAT
>JAUTBR010100768.1:0-10114 GCA_032361205.1 Pseudorimula midatlantica
TTGGAAGTACAAACATGATTTTATGTATGTCAAGTGAATGTACTTTGCAGTTATTGCTAAGAACTAGTCCAAAACAAGCATACATATATGTGATATTACCGTATGCCTTTAAAGTATGTTATCAGTCGCCCAGTTCTTTAATGTCGTTGTTTCGGATATGACGGTCGAGAGGAGTGAACGGGTTCTTACAGGGAAGTATTAGATAGAGCAGTGAACAGCAGTTCCAAGAAAACAGTAGAACATTAATTTTAACATATGGGATATGTGAACATATTTTTAAGAATTTAAGCATTATTATTATTGTGGAATAATTATTAATGTTTAATCTATTCTTATTGTTATTATTAATATTACGAGAAAACAGTTCAACATTCAACATCGGAAAATGTGAAAAGATTTTTAAGAAGTTAAGCATTATTATTATTATACAATATTTTAAAAATATGTTTGATTATTATTTTATATTTTATTATTATATATAAACTCATTTAAAAGCATTTAAACTTTTATTATAATTATAGAATAAGTATTACTTATTGTTATTATTGTTACCAGCTCCTGTTATTTATCGATACGTCTTCTATACCATCTTCTGAAACTTATACGTATTAGACAGGGCCATTGACGGATATTAAGTAAAAGCAATGGTTTCTATACTATATATGCCAATTTATAATATTATTCATAATAATAAACTATGAATAACATATTTCCGACCATTGGCTACTCTCTTCCAACCTTGAACTGACCGTAACTAAACATCACTTGTTCTATTGGTCAGACCCACTTTAACATATAGAGCGGATACTAAACCATGTGACTAGCCTTGAAATAGTGTTGGGATGGACTTGATAATGTATTAGCTTAGCCTATGTTAATGTTATACTAACGTATTTAAAAAAACCACTTTTAATATATTTTAAAACTTTATATTTTAAAATCCCTTCACATTCGAATGAATTGTCGTAGTATACACACTCATGTGAATCTACTTAAAGTATTCCACAGGTATTATACAGGTTTGCAGTATTATGACCTGATTGACAACAGATATGCGGCAATAAGTGCAGTATTGCACAATTTCAACAAGGTGGGCAATGTGCATGCATCTCTACACACAGATTCCTCCCACGATACATTTACATATGAATGCACTTCTCAATTTGAAAGGGAATTCGTTGGATTCTCCATTATGCTAACTTTCTATCATAGTCGTCCGGTCTTTTGATTTTCTACATTAGTACCCAGGGTTAAAGGCATACTATCACAGTTGATAGACCTGTATAATGGACAAACGAATTTATATCTGAGACTAATTACGCTTGATTTATTCACCCAAAAGTTGTTATTTACTGATGTATTTAGTCCCTAGTGGTCGATAGTTATCAAACTATTAATATTTTATATGAATAAAAGGAACGTTCCGCTATTTATCTTCTCTTTGATGTATCAATTCATCTATGAAGGAATCTGAGAGCGAACATTAGAGTTATGTCCCCCCTTGCATGATATAATAATGAAGCAAACACATACGGACCATATTCAGGTTGTCTATCTTGGGGTGGGGAATTGTCAACCAGATAGCGGTGGAAAGCTTTTTGGAAGTACAAACCAGACTTTATGTATATCAAGTGAATGCACTTTGCAAACATAGTTAAGAACTAGTCCCAAATTACCGTAAATATATGTGATATTATGCCTTTAATGATGCCCCGTCATCAGTACTCGGTAGACCTACATTACAATGTAAAATTGTATACGGGACCATACGCGACAACATTAATACAATATTTTATGATATTATAATGCAACTATAATATTGATTCTGTTAGATATTTGTGTATTTTTTATGTATAGGGTATATTGTGTGGGTGCGACACTAATACAAGCCATTATCTATGCCAGTATAGAATATTACAACTTTACTGTTGCGGATTATTGATACGTTATTGAGGAAAACGAGCAATTTAGACATAGTTAATAAATGAAGCAATATTCACGTTAGTTTATTATATGCATATTTTCATCTATTTGTGTATGTGTAATATTTGTGTCCAAACTATAACGGCGCCCAATGCAATGGGTTCTTAAATTGCACAATGCAGAACACCATCTCAAGGAAACAAATACCACGAGTGTCCCCTTCATTCAAAAAAAATACATACCAAAGAAAATACTGTCACTAATGTTAGAGAATTGATAACAGTGATAGTGTGATAAGCCACACACAGACGGCGAGATTCAATGTCAAGCGAGTATTTGCAGTAAACCATCTCGGGTATGCTGACATAGAAGTAGTACGCAGGTACTTCGCGCATGTACCTTGTGAATTTCGTCCTACATAGGCCTGTATAAATACCCATTTCCTGTCATAAGACCGTGGATATATAAGGTGATACAGCGCTTTTCTAGGAAAGCAAGAAGACGGGGGTGGTTGGTTGTATCGTCACGTGACAGCGATGACCTTGAAATGGTCGAAATTCCTCCGCTAGGTGTCCAAGGTTTCGAGTCAGTGCACTTTTCAAGCCAGCGATTTCGTAGTTCTTAAACGTCATTGCTTTCAAACACAGTCTCGCATAATTAATTTACATAATGTGTGCATGTATTGTTTGTCGGAGTCTAGATATAACCTCTGACCTTTCACTTAATATAATACGCCGTATCTATGCCAGTATACAATGTATATTACATCATTGTTATGCATTGGATTGTGCAAATTCTCGGTGATCTAGTTCAGTATATTATGGTATTCTTTCAGCGAAAGGTAGGCCTATATTCCTGAAGAAATTGATCGGCATCTATTTCGACATGTGCTCCCGTTTAGCCGACACCAAAAGGAAGGTTACCAGAACAGAACATAACAGAACAAAATGGAACAGAACAGAACAGAAAAGAACAGAACAGAACAGCACATAATTTGTATATTAAGTCATGTGTGACATGACGATTATACTGTAATTTACAGAAATACATAAAATAAATAACTATATAATGGCATGTATATCAGTCGATCGTCTAATCACGGTTAGCAACAGCCTGGACACAGTGACAACATCTAACATAGGTAGGCCTACTCACACTGTGCGGTAATGTTCACGACATGCTTACTACCTGTAGGCCTATCCGTCATACCCGCACATGCACGCATCTTTGTGGCAAAACAGTTCATTCATAAAGCGCAATACACCCTCTGAACAAATACAACTTTCATTCAGAGCCATCACTTCGAACCTTCGTGTCAAAATGACATGATGGTACAGACAGACCGCAAATGTCGATATAATAACCATGAAGGCTAAACATGTAATGATTAATATATATTTGTTGTATTCATTTGAGGCGCGTCACTAATTATAACCAATGAAATTATAAAAATATAGATTTCCGTTTTGTTCGGCTACACATGAATGAAAACTACGAGTATCACCATTCATGAATTAATGACCACGACCTAGCAGCGTAAAGTCTGTTCTCAAATAACAACGGTTGTCCAATCAGTGCAGCGGGAACAATAATTTATTACGCAACATGTAGTTACAAGAGTTACGGGCCCTTGGCCATAAGGGCGGGTAACTCTAATAATTGGTTCCGCTGCACTGATTGGATAATCATTTATATTAAAACAGAGTGGCACATTTTATTGAACTTATATGATACCCCCCTCCCTCCCAGATTTAGTAAAACGTATACCCGGTAACACAAATCTCTATGGACTTTTTACAAAGCGCAAAATAACATCAACGGAAGCGAGACATGCATGTATGTCTACATGATTCACGTTTGAAACTAGTAATTTCTACGCTATATGGAAATCACCAATGCATGTTCCGAAAGCACGTTTGTTTTAGGATGTGGTATTTCCTTGAAAATACTACTTGAAAGCCTATGAGCAGTTCCCACGGTGTGTGGGTCATGTGTAAAGGGAGTGGCAAAGATGAACCTGTGTACCTAACTATACACGTATCACGGTCACCGCGACTCCAGAAACATACCATCGTGTACGTATCTGTCAATACGCCCCCACTATCCAATCGTATTGCATACATGTACATTAAGGCTGGATGTTCATACATTATCTTCAAGTGGTACTCTAGGTATGCTGACGTTTAACATATTTTTGTATGTATTTTTATTTTTGAAGAAAAGACACATTTCTAAGAAATTAGGCATAGGCATTCATGTGATGAGTATAAGAAGAATATGCACACCTAGAAAATAGCACTTTCTTTTCATTTAGATAATTTTATCCAATATTTTATATTTTGTTATTATTGAAAATACATTATGCTGTTCATTGTAGATCTACTCAGAATTTATATCTCAGAGATTTGCGTTCTATTATAAACATTTCAACAACAACCAAAAAAACACACAAAAACCCCACAAAAACAAGAAAACAAAAGCAATAATAAAACCAAATCAATGTCTTGCTCTGAGAAAATACAATTAAAATATATCGAGAAACACTATTGTATATTTATTGCATATTTTGATCGAGTATGCGTTCATTGGATAAGTTGCAGAGTAGGTTTCCATAAGGTTTCTGGAACAGCATCTCTCTAGAGTGATGTAATGTTTGTAGTAGTACTGTATTTAATTAATGCATACGAAAAGTTAGGCTTTTAATATCTATCTAATAATTATTGGTTTTCTTAGCTTTGTATAATACTCATAAATTTATTAAAATTGAGTGAAATAGCATTTCCCATACTATAATTAATAATCTCATTGGGCTTCATTGGTAGGCTTATATGTGCCTAGGCAATCCTGAATACTGATGGTGGACAAACCGGATATTGATATCTAATGACCTTGACCTTTATTCACATTCATGAAATAGTGTCACTTTCAAGGCACATCCGCCTTTATTATAATATAAATTTGCATACTGACACATGAGTCTATATATTAGTATTTAAGTAACCAATGGCTAAATTCATCTCGTCAAATTGGCTAGGCGTTTGCTTTTTTTTAAGGAGCAATATTAATATATTGACAGTTGAAATGGAATTCGGTAGAGCTCTTTAAGTACTGCAAATGAGTTAACAGCAAACTAAAGAACATTATCCTTACAAACTAGTCTTACTCCAGTGAGAACCGGGTCAAAGGTCAGAGTTTTATGATGAGTTAACATACATTTAGATGTATTCGGGTGGATCTTAAGAACGCCAACTCGTTTTCCGAAGCTAATTCACATTCTCGATCCATAAAGTTTATATTACATTTAATTATAGCAGCATTATGTGTAAGTGTTGCTGTCCGCCATTGTTATCCCTTTCCCCGAGGAAGTATAACGTTGTTATAGAAATACCCACGCTCTGTTATCACAGCTTTAATTATATTAACAAATACTAAAACTCTGAAACTATTTTCTGGGGATAATCATTATTTATATACCAAGCGAAAGATTCTGATTCAGCAGATAAATTAAACTAATTATGTAGATAATAACGGTATTGAAAGATAAATTTGATGACATTCACAGATTTGTTGATGCCTTTGAAATGAAATGATATTTTTCATGGTTTTCAAATTCTTTTGTAATAATTATCAGTAAATATCTGCAAGTTGATGTCGTAAATGTACATATTTACCTCATTAGGGTAATTTTCGTAACACATTCTGCATATAATAATTTGTCATGTTGCTCTACAAGACTACAAGACTGCATGTACTGATATAACGAATTGCTAACATAGTTATCAAACTTATATTAGTTCGTATTTTCGCATAGAATTTAATAATTGTGACCGAAATTCGCATACATAACCCATGGCTATTTTGATGTTATTCCACTGAAAAAGATGTTACTGCATCACTAAAACTAGTGCGAACAGAATAAAAACGCTGATATAGCGATATGTATAGCATTCTCTCATATGGGATAGGCAGGACGTAAATTGGACTAACATTTTGTTTACAGAGGTCAAAGTTTAGGTCACGGGGAACTCCCCTAAATGCATGTTACTAGTACTTTGAACATGGATTATTAATAGAAACTATTTCTTGGAAATTGTTTGTAATGTATTTCGAATTGCACCCTCTCTCTTCTGCAGTAGGCATGCATATACACTCTCTTTATGGCATCTCTGGTGTAGCATGGAGAGAGTTAATTCAAGAAAATATACGATAGGCTACTTAAACCTATTTAAAATACACCCACTATTGTATAAATGGCAAAACACGTTGAACGAGTTTTCGTATACCAACTGATATATTATGTATGCAACTTTCACCATTCTTTCATGATGTAATTTACTAATTTATATATATATATATATATATATATATATATATATATATATACATATACTAGTACTATAACATTAGAAGTAGTAATGATTACGTATTATTTCCTCTAGTATACTATTTCATATGATTTTTTTTTCATATTCTTTGACGCTTTTTTTGTAAACAAAACTATACTTTAGCTGCAGTTTTGTAGCTGGAAGATGCCCCGAAAATGGGGCATCTTTTAGCTACAGAACTACAGCTATAACTATACTGTATTTGCAGGCCCACCAAAGAAAATGAACACCAGAAATGGTAAAACAGTTATGACTACATTCGTACGTAGAATTTGCACCATTTTATACTGTATACATGTATATATATATATATATATATATATATATATATATATATACGACTATTAGAGTGAATGACTGAACAAGTACATTCTTCAACATTCACCATATAGATCAACTTAATTTACCAACCAGCTTCGTAAAACATGGAATCGGTAATATGCCACGGGTAACAAGATGTTGCAGATGTTATGTTTCATGAAGCTGATGTTTTTCTCATGTTAAATAATGCACATTCTATACTATACTAAGCGTAGTTACACGAATGCCTTACCGTTTCTGACACAACTGTACATGTAGCTTCATTTTGTATTAATAAATCAGAATTAAATTCTACTATGATTATTCTATGATTTAATTCATTATTATTATTATTATTATTATTATTATTATTAGTAGTAGTAGTAATAGTAGTAGTAGTAGTAGTAATAGTAGTAATAGTAGTAGTAGTAGTAGTAGTAGTAGTAGTAGTAATTTATTATTATTATTATTATTATTAATAATATTATTATTATTATTATTATTATTATTATTATTATTATTATTATTATTATTATTATTGTTATTATTATTATTATTATAATGCAGTCATTGAACAATTTTACCCTTGCCTGACTAATCTTATTTTAACTGTTCATGGCGTATATATACTCTCAATATGACTATATAGGTTAGAATAACCCACGCAAACATAAAGCGATTCTTCCGCACTATGAACACTTAATTTACCCCATGTGCATTTTATTCTCTAAAGCATGCATTATTAAAATATCTCCAGAATTTGCGCAGCGACGATTTAAAAAGAAATCCCATCCTGTTTTATTTTAATCAATGTGTAGCGAAGAATGTAATATTATATCCATGTATAGTATATATCTGTATTCAGATTTCTAAACACACATGGACCCGAGCTAATACATGTACTGTACACATGTATGCGTATTGAAAATGTTAGCCAGCCGTTGTTATGATAACCTGAAGCAGTCTTCCTTGCGGCAGTATCTCTGGATTGAGGACAAGTTTGCTTACACCCCGGGTGGCCACCCGATTGAGAAGAAGCTATACATTCGTTTTGTCTAATACGACGAGAACTGGGTATCGTTTCTCGAAGCTCTCTTAGCCGCCGAGGGACCATAGCGCTCCCTTTGCCGATAGCTAATACATTTCTAAGAGAGTGCTGTGATCACTTAGCGGCTAAGAGAGCTTCGAGAAACGATACCATGGAGACTAACTTCACCATACGATGTGCTACGGGCTTTATACTTATACCAAGTACACTCCTGGGCATTATTTCATACATAAGCTCTCGTATCCACTATATAAACGAACGTTCTCGTATTTACAGATATCTTGGTCTCTGATCCCTAAAGTCCGTATGCACAAACGTAGTCCAACCACAGTTTAGGCTAAACTAGGTTTAAGTGACGAGTTATACCACTGTCGGTAGGATCCTTAAACAACGGTTTAACTAAACTACGTCTGTGCATACGGACCTATGAGTCTTGAGACGCTATATGGCCTCTTAGTGAATCCGAGAGTCTCATCTAGCGACAGTTATCCACTATATTAAGAGACCATAGCGTGCTAGTGTACCTGTCTCGTATTCTCTTATCAATGCGAGCGTGCTGTAGTATCTTAGCGGATACGAGAGCGTCGTCAAAAGATACACGTGACACGCTATCGTATCCACTAGGATACCATAGCGCTATCATAGCTACCTTTTACTGAATATTACGAGATGGTATTTGGCCTCTGTGTGGATACTTGCTACATTTATTTAGCAAGTTCGCTTATCCACTAAGAGAGGGCTCTTGTAGCCATCTAATTTTACTGATCATTATGTGACCTTTTAGTGGATACCGAAACGTCGTCAAACGATAAACTTACTACATGTATTTAGCAAGCTCGCTTATCCACTATAGAGGGCTCCTGTAGCTATATAATTTTACTGATTACTTTATGATGGTCTTTCAGTGGATACGGGAGCGTCGTAAAACGATACACTTTCTACATCTTAGCAAGCTCGCTTATCCACTATGAGAGGCCTCAACTTTTACTGCTCACTACATGGTCTCTTAGTGGATAAGACTCTTGGCTCTCTTATACACGAAGCTCTTGTATACAGTAATTTTGAGACCACAGCCCTCTAGTATCCCTCATTCTCGTTGATCACTATATATACGGAAGCGCTATGGTCTCTTGCTGAATACGAGGGCTTTATGAAAGTGTGCCCAAGTCAAGAGAGAAAATATACGAACAGTTATATAGTAGTATACAACAGACCTATATACTTTTCAGCAACCGGTGCTTCAACTACACTATGCTGCCCAGTATACGAATAACATATAAATGTCCACAGTACTCTGATACTAAGGTTAGTTTGTCGTTTGACTGGATACCGATTAATCGTCTAGTACATGGCTTCATGTTAAATCTAGCTGCATGCATACGCTTAAACATTCTTGCTTCCCAAGGGCATATTTCAGGTATGCGTTCAAAACATGGTATTTGTGTATGAGCAATCTATAGATAACAACATCTTCCAAAGTTTTCGGTGTCGTCTTTCGGTATCCTTCTTCGAAAATACAACTTGATTCGTAAGCTTATAATGTTTGTATTATGATTTGTGTTGCTCTCTAATGTTGAAATGGTGTATACCTGAATAAGCATGAGAACACGAACACGTATGTAGCATTTGTTATGCGTATAAATACACCCTTGATACGTATAATTTTCACTCGCTAAATCAGAGAGAGAGAGAGGGGTAAGAGATAGAAGGAGAGGGGGAGGGGAGGGGGAGGGGGAGAGAAGACTAAGAAACATGTCATGTCACATGTGGATAATAAAACTACAATGGTTACATACACAATCATAAAACACAGATTTATATACCGGTAACACGTTTTATAGTGCTTGGTAGTGTCCATGAGTGGATTAAGAGAGATGAGTATTTTCCACTGTTTCTGAAGATATTCTTCCGTTGTGTATTAAACATTTAAATAAGGAACATCGATTAAGTGGGGACAATTGCTTTACAAATATGAATACTCTCCGCTTTTATCAATGTAATACATGTATAGCTTCGTCCATATACAATTACTATTCATTTATGCTGTCATAGATTTTTAAAGTGTCTCATAAACAAATACATTTGGATCATATAGGTTAATGCTTACGCATATGATTTATCTATCATATATTCATGTATATAGCATTATAATAAATTGGTATTCTTCTCTGTAAACTCTGTGCACTGTCGGTTTTATGATTAATGTCCCTGAAAGCTTTCGCGATTAACGTCCATCTTAAGCTTTCCGAAGAATGTGACCTATGCTAACAGCAGGTGTATTGGCATACCGTAGTATAGATGTTCATTATGTCGCTTAAAACGCATATTTATCCATTTGTATATGTCGCGTGTCTCGCTCCTATGGCTTCACTCACCCATCGCCTCTACCCCTGCGGGTGTTAACCTTGGGGTGGGAGGGCAAATGAGGGGAAAGGGGAGGGGGGGGGGGGGGGGGGCG
>JAUTBR010101101.1:0-11002 GCA_032361205.1 Pseudorimula midatlantica
TTTGGAGGTACAATAGTGATTATGTGTATGCTAAGATCATGTACTTTGCATTGTAAACTACAATTCGGTACAAAACGTCAACTTAATTTGTGTCAGACTGTGATATTATGCCTTTAATGTGCAATATAAAACAATAAATGAATAAACTACACTCTTCCCTAATATCAAAATATTGATTTCCATGCGAAAGTCAGGAATATGTAGCTAAAAATTTAGTTGAATACAACACGTGTATAGATAATTACATAGACAAATCAAACGTAAGTTTTAGGGAAAGGGTTCCATTTGATCATGAAATAGATTGATCATCTGTGGTTGTATGCGTTTAATACTAGTATCTTTATTTAGTACCCGCGGCATCGCCCATAGCTCACAAATTGGCAATGCACGAAAATGAAAATACCCCAATCTTGTTTGTTCTGTCTTTCGTCGATGTCTGTACAAGAGCCATGATGATATTTTGATTTTGATTGTTTGACATTTCAGTTCTCGATTGTTTTGATACGGTGTTTAAGCGCAGTGATAAATGTACTTAATTTGACAATTCCCTTCTAGATTGTTTGATTCCATGCTTAAGCACATTGATAAATGTACTGAGTTTGACAGTCTGGTTTCCTTCGATATCATGCATGAACACAGTGACAAATGCGCTTCAATATTCCAGCTTTCGGTTGTGTTATGCAATGTTTGAACGCAGCTTGCTCCAGTATAACCATGGCTCGGGTCACTTGAATTAGCAGCATATTGAGAAGTGTTTGGAATACAGTAACAACCCTGAATGTACCCACAGCTCAAGATGTCACTTGCCTTATAACAATAGTGAGTGCTTGTTGGTGGACCTGGATAGCGGTGGAAGTTGGGTGAGATGACGTAATGCAGACGTCGCCACCTCCACAGTAGTGTCCGTTTTACTGCTTATCTCCATCCGGGTGTCTGGCTCAATGACCTCCGTCCTATCACGTACTTGACCATCTGCTGCACCGGTTTTAGATTACATCACTTCAAAACCTACTTCTTAAAAACAAATCAACAGTGATATTTCTTTTGAAGAAACATTACATCTATATTTAATTCCTGCTTGAACACCTAGTTGAATGGTTGCACAATCACGCTGTTGTCATGGTTACTAGCATACCACCATTACAAGTAGCTAAATTGATCATCATTTGAAATCCATCATACTTTCGTGACGACAAGAGTTTATATTGAAATAGGTTTCAACACGATAGCTATAAAAAGTATGAAAGTGTCTAATAACATCATTTCTAAGGTAATGCAAAATGACACAGATAATATTTCTGTGGAAATATCCAAGATATCATAACAGATACAAGCTTATAAAAAGCTTCAGTTTGTACAAATAAACCGTGTTTTCCCGTCTGATTTTAGTAATTTAATAAGAAAATCTATCGATTGTATTATGCTGCAGTTATCAATCAGGTTTAAAGCTGTAAGTCTCCCGTTTCTATACCCCGAGTCTCTGTATCGTTAGTCGGTATATAGTCTCTGTATCGTTAGTCGGTTTATAGTCTCTATATCTTTAGTTGGTATGGATTCTTACTGTTGGTCGCTGTCTGTCACAGATAATGTAAACATAATTGGTCTATTTGTATATCCCTGTGTAGTTTTTTCCTGATGTAATCGTTACTTAGTCGGCGAACACACAACTCAATTATTTTTATGTATTTCTACCTTGTGACACTTTTAATAAACTATTTCTGTCTGTCTGTCTGCCTTCTCTCTGTCTTAATAATGGATTACAGAACACATCGTGTTACGAATAGTCTTAGTTTAGAGTTGCTAGTATCATGACTGACGGAAGACATCACAATGAGTTTAATGCATGCAGGGTATCAGCTTAGGAATAGACAAACATCATGACAATTCTGCACGCAATTCAAAGGATTTAAGTTCATAGCATATCGCTTCTTCTTGGCGTGTGTTACCGATTCCTGTTATACCTGTATGTGTTACCAATGTATGTTACCGCCAGCAGGTAACAGCCAGCCCTAGAGTATGTCCTGTAGGCCAGTAGCTGCATCCATTGTCAGGAGGCCATCGTTAATACGCTGGCTCACATTCTCCTTCTGTACAAGCTAACACTGAAAGGCTCTCACGTACCGTATATTGGTCATTTGTGCTATTGCATTTCTAGTAGATAGGAATGTCAGAGATATCCTTTATTCCATATTTACTTGGACATCATTTCCCTATTGTGTACGGTCTTATTTTTAATGTAACCAGCCGGGTTAAGCAATTCTCCCTCTATATCCCTACAATCGCCACTCCCTGTGGTCGACAGTGGCGTCGCTGACCAATTTCTGACTGGACGTCCACCCGTACTGTTCCTCGTATTGGCTGCAGGTGGTCAGAGAAGCGGAAGTTGACCAGTGACCACACCTGCGCAATGAGTATTGATCGCTGTGATGTGTGAACGGCAAGGTGTGAAGCACATCAGGTTATCGCCAGTGAGACGAGTGAGAAGTACTGGTGTGAAACATGCGAACACTTTATTAATATCCACTAATACCCATGTTATCGCATAGATTTAAAACTACAGCAATAGATGCTTTAATTAGAGTAGAACACCTATTATATATACTAATTGTTCTAATGAAAATCATAATATATCACACGCACATACACACATATTTACGTATCATGTTCTATATTATCCAAAAAAAACGTATTTTCGTTGATGAATAGAAAGGCCGTGAAGAGTTGCACAGCACGGTACTATTACATACACAACCACTGTAGTCAGATTGTTCATACAAAACACTTAGCTATGTCAGTCTCAGGACAAGCTGCTGTGCACTTTGATATTTTGAAGGCATAACTAAATGCACTTATTTAATGAAGTTTATGAATGATCCCTATTTGGCAATTAACCCAATTTCCCCAAAGCGCATCTGATCATTTTTTATCTCTGAATATTTGCGCTGTATCTATATATATATACAAAATGTGCATACTTGTAGTAATAATAATAATAATAATATCATTAGTAGTAGTAATAGTAATAGTAGTAGTAATAAATAGTAATAATGTTAGTAGTAGTAGTACTATTGGTAATACAAATTATATTTATAATAACATACCAACTCGTTATATATATATATCAGTATATATATATTAGGTAATAGGGGCCCAGTATATATATATATATATATACTGACTACCTATAAACAGGTACTGCTCTATGCAAGCCACACCAAGGACAACTACTGTTTTGTATTCATATATATAATTACAGATATATTAGTTTGGGGGAAGAATTTGCCGTTGGTTACGTACAACACCGTCTCTGTACCTATATCTATTGTAAATACAATTCAATAAATTTACACAATCAAATAAGCATAACTGTATCTAATCTTGTTATAAAATATAATCTAATTTTATCAAGCAGACTGATAGCTACAGGCAGGCGCTATCTGTGTTCTGATAGCAGCATGAACCAAATTAAATATGAACCATTTTGCTAGCTCGAAACACAATCAGGGCTTTGTTTAGGGTTGCGAATCAAGTTTTAAACCAGCATTAATATTTAATATTTAATAATACTTCCTCCTTTCGGTAATTGTGTTCTACTAAACTTGTCGTTATGTTCGTGTCCTACGCATCTCTCTTTGGGTTTTATAGAGGAATATATTACCCTGGGAAATGCTATACTTAAACGTTTCAAGAACGCTTGTCACTCTACCCTAATGTCACGTGACGTCGCATTGCTGTACTATAATATAGCAATAATTACATTGTTCTAGTATCGTAAGACCAATAAGTATTTTTAACTAACACAGAATAAATACTTAAGTCAACAAACTACCATCACATAGTCGTCCGCCATGTAAACAATGAATAATTCAAGAATATAGGTCTACATAGAATAGAAATGCATTTACTAGTTTAAATGTTTTTCTGTCACCTTGAAAATAGCTAGCTATAATTAAATAGGTAATACTAAATTGTTGAAGATATAGGCTACTGTGACTAAAAAAGAAATCCCATTATTTAGACTAGTTTAGCACAACAGTGTATAATTAATGATGGTATTACTGTAAATCATTAAATTAACGTGAGTAGAATATTAATATAGTATCATATTAGTATACGAACTAAAATTCACTAACATCTGGTAGATGTAACCTGACATCGAAAGTTAACACGGACAGTGGTAGACCGCACATTGCAGTATTGTGTACAAATGTGTTTGTGCCAATGACCAGGTCACGTGTGTCTGTCAGCGTATCTACCTATCTACTAGTTGATGTCTCTCCGCTGTCGGTCGTCCAAATAATATCGGCTCACACCACTATTAGGATTGCAATTCTTATTCTCTGAAAACAAACAATGTCATGACAATTTCTGCTATTGTCGGGCATCTTCGTGAAAGAATACTGGAATCTGTTTTGTCTTCAGTACTCGGCAGTATTCTAGTACTCGGCAGTATTGCAGCACCCAGCCTTGACGTCTAAATCAGGTACTAACTAGTGCATTAAGTTGCTGCTCGTTTGCAAATAAAATATACATAGCATGGCACAATCAATAATACAGTCGTGTGTAGTGTAGGTAATTATATCTATTACTGATCCTCAGAGAAATTAAAAAGTGAATGATGTTACAGTGTTACAATAGCGCATTCAAGTAAACCTATGATGTAGTGATGCAATCAGGATGAGTGTATGCGTGTACACAGCTCAAGTTATTATGTATTTTTAGAGTAACCGTGTTGTAGCACCAGCAACAGTTTCTCATCATAGATCGTTCAAAACTGTGATAAACAAGACCACATTTCACATTGTTTCGGAGGAATATTCTGTCTTAAATTTCCATCAGTTTTCTGTGACAGTTTGTTCATGATATCGACATACAATCCCTCTCAATGGGAAAATTATTGTTTAGATGGATTACTATACTGCTGGACGTATTCATCCATTTTCTTACACGCTGTTCCTGCTAGCTCTGCAGCACACGCTAGCCGCCATTTTGAAAAGTGTGTATTGTTGGTTTGCTGTTTGTGTTGATATGCTTGCTGAAACACTGACCAGTCAATCTGACGAGCTGACGTTACCTGGTCATCATACACGTCAAAACAAGCAACAACGTCATTCGGATAGACATCATATAGCTACGCTTGTTTTCTTTTCTATATCGCCCGCAGTGTAAAGTGTAGATATCACACGGCGTAAAATATTCATGTTTCCTTTGGAAATAAAAAGAGTTAATATTTAACAAGATATATATGGATATTACATCTTTAAAAATGATCATCGATACAAATGTTGTAAAGAAAATATTTCTTTTGAAACACGACCCTAATAATATATAATAGATATTACCGAATAGAATAAATGCAACATATTACTAAGGTTAGCAGTGAGTATACGAATATTGATCATAATTATGAAACCAGTATTTAAATAGTCAGTTCCTTTGTCTCTCAGATATTTGATTTAGTGGAAGTATGTTATACGGTGTCATGTGGAATTATTTATTGCGCGTTATATCGACTCACGTGCATGAAGAATACTAAATATAATGTAAATAAACATAGAAGCTGCTTTCAAAACATCACTTAATCTCATCTTTGTTCGGACTATTTTCTTTTGCTCATTGTTTCCGTCGTGTTTTGTGGTGTGCGCATGCATCCGTAGGTGGATATGGTGCAATATAAATGTCCATTTCTATTATTATTGTTTTATAAGTGTTGATAATTAAAGAAGAGACCCGGGAACTATGAAACACGTGGAACCGAGCAAGTAATAGCAGGGGATTCTCTGAGACTTGTAGAATCCATTGTGAGCCACATTATCTCTTTCGATTGCTTGGAGCAGATACAATAGATAATATAATATTCAAAACTGTGGCATGTATCAAAGGAGAGATCGGCGAATTGTCTGTATCGAGAGAGAGCTTATAATTAAGTTTGTATGATTCAATAGACTTACTATGTGTGACGTCAGGACTGCTCTGCCTGACTGGTCTGCATAGATAGATGTACCATCTGGGGACGGTGGTGGCAGAAATTTGCAATTTAATGATGAAAAGTGAAGTTTATCGACCGCTAATCTGGCTATAAAACTCTGGATAACAGTAGTTTGTGACACGTGTGTTGGGGGTCGGCGCACCGAGCGAGCTGTGTCGGGGGTAGGGTAGGGTAGGGTGAGGTGGGACAGATACTACGATCAGGTTACTCCAGGGTAAGCGTATATATCGAGCAGGTCCACCACACAGGCCTCGTCAAGCTGGTATATGTTGATGACCTGGATGCATTGTTCTAATGCATATTGAATAGTGGTGTCCAGCCCGAGTGCGTGTGATACCTAGACCTGTGAAATGTTGACGTCCATGTTAAACAGTGTTCTTGAAGGACTACTAAAGCTGCTGGAGATTACAGACTAGTCAGTGACAGTACTGCAAGGACATTCCTACAAACGTACCAGCCACGTCGATGTCCATTCATCAGCGACATCCAGATGATCGATTCTTGACGTCAATAATTTCTCTGCATTAGTAGTCTGAGTGCAGGTGATTTCGTGGATATTGGACTTGCTCACATCTTGTAGACACGATCCTTGTCCACGTACAAGCCAACACTCTCATCGTGTCCTTTGCTTCTGTACCAAACTACGCAGCGGATTTTATATACAGCATAAGTGTCAATTTATCATGAAGGTCGTCAATGGCCGAATATAATTAAACATAAAATACTATACTAATAGTATCGGTAATAGTGGCAGGCAGTACTTAAGTTACAGCGGTGATGTAGACAAATGCTGACAGGCATGATGTAGACCAATGCTGACAGACATGATGTAGACCAATGCTGACAGGCATGATGTAGACTAGTATGGACTCTTACATTACTAGTCCTATTTAATGTATCTGTCATGAACACTAAATAAGTCTATTTTTCAGAGGGCAAGGATTTCAGTAACTCCTTTCATATAAATTCATATACATATAAAATACCAGTCAATAGATATGATATACAACGTTCAACATCGGAGACTATGTTATTTTTCTGAGTACATGTATAAGGAATTACCAAAATCATGTGAAATATATCAATAAACCGCCATGTTTTAGAAAAACTACTGATGCCATTTCAGACGTCTTCGCTATATACATAGATACATAGATACTATTATTTATTGTAAATGAATTATTAATATTCGCACAATAATATTGTTGTCTGGTGTTCTGATTAATGTCATAAAATATAAGACATATATGTCTGTTGCATTCCCGTGAATTATAATCAAATAAAATATCTTCAAGCACTATCTTTCACCTATTCATAGGATTTGGAGGTACAACAATTTAGTGTTACCATAAGTTTAATCTATATAGACAAAATTTAACATAATAATATAATTTAACAGAAACTCCATAGAAATTGCATGTACTATGTAAAGATTAAGTTTCCTTGTTAACGAAAGAATCGAACATATTACAAAACTTTCTTTTTACAAAACTAAATGCCAAGAATATTTCTGAAATTATTTTTATTGTCGATAACAATTCTGACAATACTACAGATGCTTTCATGACGATAACATTTCTGACATTATTACAATTGTTTTCATTGGCAATAACCTGTCTGATAATATTACAGTTGTTTTAAGGCGATAATAATTCTAACAATATTACAGTGTGGTTTTGTAATTGGCGATAACATTTCTGACAATACCACTGCCTGTCATAATCTTTGATATTTTGACCTAAGTTTTTTTAAATTACAATTTTTACCGAAATATGAATTTCTCGAAAAATATAATGTACTGAACTCATATTTGCACTAAAATAACAGCATATGGTTGTGGCGAAAAATCAACTAGGTATTTTATTATAAGATTGTTAAGTTCTAAAACTTCAGAACATGTCAAAGCTTATATTTCTTGAAGAATGCATTTATATACATTTCTTTAACAACAGCGACATCTATACAATATACTGGCGACAATTTTACATTATAAGATAAGATAACTTGACGGCAAATGCACCCTATAACGGTAAACTGAAACAAACATATTGCACTACAATCGGTTCTGTTGCGGTAATTATAATAAGGTTCCTACTATTTACATACCATCGTAAATATGCGACGTAAATTTATTTGATTTAATAGAATCTATATAAAATAATTATAATGTTATTGTCCTGGGGAAAAAAAATATATATAGATAGATAGATATATAGATAGATTTCGAAATAAGTATTTGATAAATTTATTCGAGTATACGTGTAGTATAAAGCATCCATATAAAATTAGGATACAGTAATAATTATTAGATATATAATTATATTTTAATATTTGCAAATTAAATATAATTGTAAACCAAGCAATTATTTGTGCGTTTATTTATTTTATTATTATTTAGAATACAGATGTCTACTACATTCACTTTGCAATAAAAGTAGTATTAAAAAAAATAGTAATCCATATTGCCAAGTGTTATTCATCAATGCAAAAGGCAAAGCGTCTAAAGCATTCCTTTTACTGACTTCTCACTACTGAAGCACGTCCGCCAAACACAATGAAGACCGTACAGTATTACTGTCTCGATCTGATGTGACGTCATCAATGGCATCGCTTTCCTCTCTAGACTGTCAAATAAATTCAAATACTCCACAAATTACAGAGAGAAAAAAGTCTGCTTTACATTTTATTAAATCACTGAAACAAATAAGCATGAACTTACCAGCAAGACCTATGAGTGCAGGGTGCTGTGTTCCGATACAGCTGCGGCTTCCATTAGGACAGACTAGAAAAACAGTTCACAAAGTCCTAACGTGAAATCCTTGTTGGTGCGGGTCTGTTTCCCAAACCAATATACCACGCCACAGCTCTGACTCAATCAAACAGGCCTGGATCCACGGCAATGGAGGAAACACAGAATGCAAACACACCTAGCGTCGATCTCCGTATAAACATCACGTAACGTGCTTGGCTGCTGAGAAATGTGCCTCTGGAAGAAGAAAAAAAGACAGAATATAGTGAGCCTTTATCTCGCTTCACAGCGGAACGATTCTCAGCGTTTAGGCTGCATGTCAATCCCCTAGTTGCCGTGGTTTGACGAAAGTTGTGACGAGTGTTTCTTGTCGATCCGTCCTCGTCTTTCCATTTACAGCGGACCTAACCCTATCTTTGCTGGGTCGCTGGAGGCATGACCTCGCTGGCCGATGTAGGTCGAATGAAACCTCTCAAGCGAGATGCTTAGTAACCCAATCTCCATCTCCTCCTGGCCGGAATGGGAGCTCGCTGCAATGGCGGACCTCTCTGCCCCAGCAAACAAGCAGACGAGAGGTTCCTCCGCGGCAGACGACAGAAGGGGATGGAAGGAAGGGTGGAGCACAGGTCTGGGATTCCTCTTCCACTCGGAGGAACACGCTTTCTCACACGCAGTCAGCATGCATCTCGCTTTACATATCAATTAATGAACGTAATTATGTGCCAGTCTCGTCAGCAGATCTTGGCCCTGGGCCAAGCTGTCTATCATTGCGAGGGGTGGAGCTAAACTGTGACAGGCCATCTATCTGATTCCATACGCCATGAAAGATTGAGGTCACGTCTTGATTGATGTAAAGGTTGCTCCCACGACCTTGACCCTCATATCTACTTGCTTTGTGTACGTTGTCCTGGGACTGTTAGTTTTTACTTCGGAGGTAATCAAGCAATTAGAGAGTGGAAATTTATAGTCTGTAGGTGAGTGCTTCGCATTTCTCTCAATGACTATTTGAAAGGAATAAATTCAATATTCATCTAACGCAAGGCGTCACCTGGTTTATCTATTGTTAATTAGTAGAGTGCACAGATTCCAGATTCCAACGGCTGTAGCTATCCCTGTGGTCAGACGTGAATGGACAACTTTCAGCAGGACATTAGGGGGTTGTATGTATGGCTAGGTATGACGGCATAGATTGGATGGTCTTGGCAGTCATTATCATCTCTTCCTTCTTCCCGGGGAATGGCGGTGGATGGTCTTCGTGGAGAGATCCGAGAGTGACGACGTCTCGCCAGTTGACGCAGTAGAAACAGGGCTGGTATTTTTCATAAACAGAATGTGTAAAGTTACATGTATTACAATAAGACGTCGCAATTTTCCTGTGGCCATTTTGAGCCAACTGTTCTCCCCATGATGTTTGACGATTACCATCTATAGAAATGAATGTCCTGTTCGTGTTGTGTAGCATACAAGAACTTGCTTCATAGTAGTACAACTGTATGCAGGCGTACCAAAATTCAGTGACAGTGCCACTAGTTAAAGTAAAAGTTTAATATTTCCATTATATTTCAAGCTACCAAGAATATAGTTTTAAAATCAATTTCAATTTCAATTCACATACTACAAAATTGCAAATGAAGTTGAACTTAGGATAAAATGAATCAATTCAGCGATACTCGTCAATCACCCTGGCACTCGTGCTTGGAAAATAATAGGAAAATGACAGTAGTATTGCCATTCATTTCCATATTGATTTGTCCCTTTATCTCGCTCCTAATCAAAGAACCATCAAACGTCAGTTGATAAGCGTTTAAAAAATGTTTTTAACATAATTATTTTAGTTGTAACACATTTACTGTTGTTGCTATATCTTCCGAAAATTATGTTTATTGGAATATTTTTTAAGTTTCGTTAAAAACGCTAATGAAAGCCTACGAGTTCTCTATTGGTAACGATTTGTCTTCAGATCGATTTTCAAACCATTAGTAGGTATCTGATAAGAATTGATTTTCTATCATTTTTGCTTTGTTTATCTTTTTTCCGTAGTACTGTGATTTTGCACCGAGAAAAGGCATGCCATACAGGATATACTAATATTCAGTCTATAGATAAATGCGAACGTGCGACTTGTATGTATGTTATGTATAATTCTGTGAAAATATTACACTTATAAAATTGTAAATAGTATCCTTAAAATAATTGTATGTATGCTTTTATAACTAAATATTGTTTCGCTGTGATTAATTGTGAACGTTTTAGATTGTAAAAAA
>JAUTBR010101323.1:0-10997 GCA_032361205.1 Pseudorimula midatlantica
ACACACACACACACACACACACACACACACACACACACACACACACATACACACACACACACACACACACACACAAACACACATTAATATAGCTTCTTTTTTTCAAACCTTTTAAAATGTACTTTCTATATCCCTTGTTGTTAGCTTAACGCCACAAACATTAGTTTAGGGCATTCAGAAAGAGGTGTACTACAGTGTGTGGTACATTTCTGATAATAGAGAGGTTTCGCAACACTACAGTTATCATTACGGATACGGTTATGTCATCAGTTTGTGCGTAGTATGTTACGTCAGAGACTCGCCCGTTTCTGACCGTCCCAGAGAACCTACACGTCGGGCGAGTCTCACGTCAAATTACTACGCACAAACTGATGACATAACCGTATCTGTAATGGTAACCGTATAGTAGTGTTGCGAAACCTCTCTATTGTTGCGAAACCGCTCTAATGCATGACTCTACACTAATAACAGGCTACTACCTCTCCGGTATTTAGGACAAATCACTATAGGGACCGTAAGTTGACACGAGATAGCCCGAGATTCATTCAATATCCGGTCATAAACCGGCCAAACACCTAAATGCGCTACATATTTGACGATATCCCATTGTGACCTCACATGAAGACGTCACGATTCAGACGTCATTCATAGCAACCGTCGAAGTTATTCCTGTTACCGGAAATGACACCGACGAGACTTACTGTCCCTATTCCTACCATGTCAGAGGTTTATATATTAGAACAAAGCTGGAAACATCCGAGTATTACAGATTGTAATTAAGGGATTTCCTATATTTTGGAAAGTTATGTATTACTATAGTAAGCCTAAACTTTATAAACAGTGAAGCCCAGTAATCCACATATAGTGGTTTATTTAAATTCATTTCCATTAGACCAAAAATAATATACTTACAATCTATTCCAATACATTTAGTATTGCCTATTGGCCTATATTATGCATTTATCAGTGACTGATACATATTTGATCATTACTTAATTCGACAGTGCTTCATGATAACGATCGGTTCTTTTCGGACACCGCAATAGGTTATACGGAAATGGCCGAGTGACACCGATACCGCTGTCCATCTGTTACTCGAATCAATACACTGCAAATTGAATGCGGGTAGTACTCCGCATACAAACTCATAGATATATATCCATGGAAATGACCATGGGACCTAGCAGGTGTTTCCTATAGGTGAGGAAGGAGGCGGTGCGGGGTACAAGTCGGCCATCAAGGTTTAAATACAGTGTGTAGGCCTGTTATTGTTATGAAACAATTATTAAAGATTCAAAATCATCTTTATATATTTTATATTTAAAATAAGGAAGACAGAAATGTCTACATAGTATTGCTAACTAGGTGGAAAATATGCAAATCGATTTATGTGTAATAAGTACGTATCGACCTATGTCGCTGTATATAGCCAATGACATCAATGCATTATTTTAAATACTAGTAATATCTAACTTTGTTCTAAATATAGGCTGATCCGCTTTTATTCTGTGAACCGCCATTTTATTGTGAAGGGATAGTTTTATGGGATATGTGGAGGGATATCGCGTATAAAAGCTAACATTACGTCATTAGTGTCAGAATGGTGCTCATCAATATCAGTACAGAGAGAATGGTGCTCATCAATATCAGTACAGAGAAAATTGTGCTCATCAATATCAGTACAGAGAGAAGGTGTAAGTTCCACACCTTGTCCAAGACGACGACGAGGCAGTTAAACAGTTACACTTATCTGAAAGGATTTATGGATTAGAAATAATATGGTTTTGTGGATTACGTGGACTACATGGGCATTGTAGACTAAAATAGTCATTGAAGAAATACTTCTAAGGGGATTATATAATGAGCATTATGAAGTGTTCATAAAATATCCAGAATTAACTCAAGCAGATCTGTTGGGACGACAATAGATAGACAATTCCATACTAGGTATTTGTAGTTCATGTATATTATATTATTTAACATGCTCCTGCTGATGTTGTTCCAGCGATATAATACGCTACTTCATATAATACCCATTTGGCTAAGTCGATACAGTGTTGGACTGACATCCAGGTTCAAACTGGTTCCTGCTATACAAATGGCGCCCAACAATTCGTGTTGCTTCTTGTTGGCTATTCTCGCTAATTTTCCGACATTGAATTCCTAACTCTCTTCTGATCAATGTCAATGCATGGATTACATGCTAATATTTAAATATGTATTACATTGAAAACCAGTGGGACATGCGAAAAATGTATGTTGTTACCCAATTACTTTTGTAGACAAATTAGATGAATTATTTGTATATGTCAACAAACCGTGACTGTATATAAACATAGATGTAGAAAAATAGTTGGCAATGTGTGTTCGCTACACACATTACCACATATTATTTCTTTCCACAGCTATTTGTAGAGAACTTCAATTGTACTGTTTCCATATACAAAGATTTACTGAAATAAGATACAAAGCGATTTTTTGCATAAAAACTCCGCTTACCAAAACTACATTACCAGAACACCGCTAAAATGCTGAATATCAGTTAAAAGTTTCAATTCCCTCAATAATACAAGTCTACATGAAAACACATGTCAGAGCCACAAAGCAAGCAAAGGCAATATTTAGACATCTTGCTGGGAACATTTTGATCAAACGCTAAAAGAGACACAACATCAGGCCATCTACAATAAAGAGCTAATGAGATATCCTCGGGATGGTAGACTGCAGGTACAGATCACTAACTACAGAGCTCGCTGCCGTTACAGCAGCAATGGACAGCCAGGAATACGAGAGGTGGCGGAAATGGACACTATATAGTCATCCCCGAGAGCAAGTCACAACAATCTCGACCATCTATAGTATGCAGCTTAAGAGTTATTGGTCCATGTGCCGATTTACAGTCCCTGTGTTGTTATTCCGGACATCTGGAGATTTCACTGACCAAGGGCGATTGTGGTGTTGACTGACCACCAGAAATCTCCGTAAAACGTCCAGGGCCACCTGTCTTATTGAGACAATTTTACATTTAGATAGGTGTGTAGTAACATCTGCACCCATGGAATACTTGCTGTTTTACTTTATCTCTGTCTGTCTGTCTGTCATAGCCTGTCTGTCTGTCATTGTCTGTTTGTGTCTATCTGTCTATATCTCTCCATCTTGGCTGTATGTATATCTGTATATGTCTCTTTCTCTGTGTCACTCTATCTCTGTATCTGTCTGTCTGTTTCTCTGTCTGTTTGTCTGTCTGTCTCTCTGTGTGTCTGTCTGTGTGTCTCTGTGTGTCTCTCACGCACACACACACACACACACACACACACACACACACACACACACACACACACACACACACACGACTCTATCACACCCTCATTCATGCACCCTTCTGTCATCATCATCATCATCTTATTATTATTTCTCCTCCTCCTCGTCCTCCTTCTCCTCCTCCTCCTCCTCCTCCTCCTCCTTCTTCTTCTGCTTCGTCTCCTGTTTCTGCTTCCTCCTCCTCTTCCTCCTCCTCTTCCTCCTCCTCTTGCTTCATACCAATCAGGCAATTGCCAATCCACCTTCGTATGGCAATGATGGTATGCGACAATGACGCTCAATCTTCAAAGGCAGCACTGACTGAACCCGACGCTTCTCCGCTGTCAGGAAATCAAATACACTTCCGGGTCGGCATCCATGTTAGTAAAACATATTAATAATACAATACAGCTACATATACAGGTTTTCACGAACGTATTACACCGACTGTCTCTGAAGAGTTAGCTGGAATTGAGAATGCGCCTCGTAAACAGTAAACGTATAGTATAATGACATGTTTATCTCCTACTGTAGTCCTTGGCATCCGTCTGGCTGAAGGTCGGACTGGATGGTGCTTATAAAGCTAATTGTACACGTTGTTTCCGGTGGATGGTGTCTTTATCGCATCAATGGAGTCATTGGAGCGTGTGGAATCTTGTTATCATTCAACTGCCCTTCAGGGCAACCGAGACATAGTTTATTTTATTGCATACCAAATCTTGTAGTTATTAAATGTCAACATTTGTAGTTCTTACTCTCTTTCCATAGTGCATGTTCACTGGTATATCCAGTGTGTATTTTTACTATTTTCCAGCACGCATGGAACGTTTATCCGGAAGGCAAATGAATTGAAATATGTAATTTCATATAAAACTTCAGCATTTTGTTGCATTTTTTCTTGAAAGTCCGTGCCTGATCATGAACGCTGGAGTTTAATTGAGTTGCCTTGGCATTTCCAAAGCAATTACTATATTATGGAATCTGTAGCATTTTGTAACAAACAGTAAACAGTTATTAAAGTTGTTGCTATAGTAGAAATACTATACACCCGAAGTTAAATGAAAGGGCAAGGTAATGCATTTTGAAATTGATATGGCATATAGTTCTCACGTCACAATCATGTTCAGATTTGGAAGTATCTAACTTTATATACTGATTCTATAAAAAAGGACAAACTACATTAGCACAAGAGTATTGTATTGAAAACAATCACAGTAAAATAATATATACATACTGGTATACATATAATCTCTATTTAAGTAACAAGCTTCATTAATCAGCATCACTGATAAAGTTTTAGAATGTTTATATTTACTCCTGCATGGTTTTTATCAGTAGTTATAGTTTCGGAATCGAAAAAGGACACACACACACACACACATAAACACACACACACACACACACACACACACACACACACACACAGACAGACACACACACATACACAAACACACGCACACACACACACAACACACACGCACACACACGCACACACACACGCACACACACACACACATATTAAAATGCAGAGTTTGGTTCCAATATTTCTTCTTGACATTGGCTGAAAATGTCAAAGCCAAATGATTCATCAAGGAGAAATTGTCTCATTACCGATTAGAACAAAGCATTGGTCTTTTTGTTGCCTTGCTGCTTTGAACGATTAGCATGTATAGCTAGAGGTTAGTAGACGCATGCACATGCACTATGCAGGGCGGTGGGTAATGCAGCCACACGTATATTACTGGTGGATAATGCAGCCACACACATATTACTGGTGGATAATGCAGCCACACATATATAACTGGTGGATAATGCCGCCACACATACTAGTATATTACTGGTGGATAATGCAGCCACACATATATTACTGGTGGATAATGTAGCCATACGTATATTACTGGTGGATAATGCAGCCACACACATATTACTGGTGGATAATGCAGCCACAAATACCACGGGTGTATAATACAGTCACACATTGATGAACAATGCAGCCCTATACACATATATCCTAGTATAACCAGTGGTGGCGAGAAAGTCTTGTAGACACCACTATTTTCTCATCTCGAGTTCTAGACTGTATAATTGAGCTTAATTACAATGTAAGTATTTGTTGAATGGTTTACCGAAATTCCAATTTGACTGCAGGCATTTGAACCACACACTGATTAAACGTTAGGCGTATACTATGTCATCATCATGTCTTCATTGTAAATTACTCTAAAGCGAATACCGGTAACACACCGAGAAATATCGATAATCTGTGTTAGGAATCCTTCCAGGGGCCCGTTCCACGGAACAACCGTAGCGTTACTAACTCCGTGCTAGCGTTATAGGAGTTACGAGTCTCGTAACCTTACAATTGTTCCCAGGAACAGAACAGAACAATTTTTATTTCTAAAATACGGGACCCAATACGTTAGCATCGTTGCCAAGAAGTTACGAGTCTCGTAGCGCTGCGATTGCTATATGGAACGGAAGACTGGATTCCAGTACGACACCAGCAGGTCCTGTTCGTGAGCTAGATTTGTTCAGTCCAGTTAAAAGATATGTCATTCGAACGTTGGCTGTCCTGCACAGAACACCTACAGGACACCCGGTCAGCAGTTGTCCTACTAGGATGAACAGCAGTTGTCCTGAAACTGGATGATCATGCCGATCACCCTGGGATTCGAACCCGAGTTGCTGGATTGTGAGTCCAACACTCTACCGAATGAGCCAAATGGGTAACCCCTCTGGCCGAGACAAGTAGGAACATCTTATATCACACCCGGCTACATAACACTACTAGGATGATCAGCAGTTGTCCTACTAGGATGGTCAGAAGTTGTCCTGCTAGGATGATCAGCAGTTGTCATACTAGAATGATCAGCAGTTGTCCTACTAGGATGGTCAGAAGTTGTCCTACTAGGATGATCAGCAGTTGTCATACTAGAATGATCAGCAGTTGTCCTACTAGGATGATCAGCAGTTGTCCTACTAGGATGTTCAGCAGTTGTCATACTATGATCGTGGAGGAACTAGACTCCGATTTCTGGAAACAAACAATGAGTTTGAGATTGTGCTCAGCTGAGATTTCTCCCATTGACTCAGTGCTGTAGTGAGTAAAAATTCATCTAAAATTGTTTTTACTCAAGTTGCAGCACTGAGTCAATGAGGGAAATCTCAGCTGAGCACAATCTCAAATTCAAGTTGGTTTCCAGCATTCAGGTTCAAGAACAGGATAGGATCTTCGATTACTTGATCTACCATAGCATGTGAGACGTCCTAGCATTACCAAAGCACGAACAGCATGATCGAGAGCATATATCTACATCTGTGCTACACATGTATTCACAATACACTTACTATACTAAATGTGCTCATATAAACTGCGCATATTTCTGTGGTGATTTCCAGGCGTGGATGTTAGTTAACAATCTTCCGGCTGGAGACAAAAGGTGATCCCTACAGAGCAGCAGTCCATGATTAATACGGCAGAGAGACGGTTAAATGTGTCCCTTCGACAGGGCCTGCTACATTTGCATTAAACCCATCGGGATTCCCATCTACGTTAGCGTCACGCTTAATTGGCTGCGAGATATCCCAGGAACTGCTTGGAGGGCGACTCTCAGGATATCAGTGCTGCCACTCAGTGACGCTCACTGCCTCCAGATTGTATTAGCTTTGATAACTTGTGCGCATGGGTCAGATGTCGGAAGTCAAGGTTACGGCACCTCACTCTGTGGTTACTTATACATGCATATATTGCATTGGAAGCTCATCCAGAGTTCAAATCCAGCTCGACGGGGTGTTTCTGCGTCATACCTAGTCTTAGAAGGTCGTCCTTCAATTGCACGCAGCGCTTTATATTATCTACTTGATGCCATGTGATGACAATTATTATAGAAATAAATGCAATACAGCTGACTCAATATATGCCAGATAAATGGTGATGTCTGTACAAGAATCAGAAGCATTACCATGGCGCTTGCAGATATTCTTTAAGTGTACGTAACTGATATTGGCTCACTGTTACAGAACCTCACAATATATATATATAACTTATTTTGATCATATACTAGTAGTTATTGTCATTAATATCATTCTAGGCGTCGTTTCTAGAAGCTCTCATATCTACTACGAGACAACTCTAATAGTGATCTCTACTACATGGGGATCGTGCACTTATGAGAGGTCTATGATCTCATAGTGGATATGAGAGCTTCGAGAAAAGATACCCTGTATATTAGTGTCAATAATCTATGGCCTCATATTTAAATCAAGGACATCCGTATGGGTCTTAAAATTGAATAAACATAATTGCGTATACATTAAAGGATACTATTGCTTTGGATTTCTAAGCACTTTAAAAACGGCAGCACTATATGCCTTGTATAAATGTATATATGGTGAAGTGATAGTGTTGTTTGTGCACTTTTATATATACAACTGATATTCCGAGGGATGAAGTGAGCTGATTTATTGTATTAGCGTTATTAGTGATCACGTGGCATGTAGCAGAGAATGGCTTCCTTTATGATTAATCAAGTTTCATCTCAGTGAAATTCTTGCCAACATAGGACCTGGAAACCCACAAAGCTTTCAGGGAAATGAGCATCTTCCTGGACGTTTCATCAATTATGGTTATCGAAATCAATAACCTAGAATTAGATGTTTCTGTTTAGAAATTTCAATGCATCCACTACCATGACGGTTCTTTTAATTTATAGAAATATTATTTTCTTGAATTTCCTCAACAATAATGTGGTCATACTAATAATGATACTAATAATGTGGTCATACTAATAATGTCATGCTAATAATGGATGCGCTTTGGTCATGCTGTCTTTATTTTCTTGAAATTCCTCAACAATAATGTCGTCATACTAATAATGATACTAATAATGTGGTCATACTAATAATGTGGTCATGCTAATAATGGATTCGCTCTGGTCATGCTGTCCTTATTTTCTTGCGAATTATTACTTGGTAGTATTAGCCGTATTCCAGACAGAATCATTGAACATGTCCCTCCGTGTACTGGCATCTGAGGAGCCTTATGAACCATACCAAGAATATATTTTGATTAGTGTGGCCCAGTCTGCTTAAGATGCTATTACTTCTACACCAGTATTATACAAAATCAACATTGGTCATGCGTCACTATCTTATTAAAGAATCGGCCTGGCTAAGTTACCACGCGAGAACGGACGGTCAGATATATCCTTCCCGGTCTAACTGATTCAAGGCACGCACTCGGACTTTCTTCCAGGGAGGCGAGATTCCGAGGGACCCAGTTATCAATTATACTGAAGGTTATGATATCATTGGTTCCATAGTAAAGATAGGTAGTCATTGGCTCTGCTAAAGATAGAAAGTAATTGGTTCTATTAATGATAGAAAGTAATCGGGGAGAAAAGCCAACTTTGAGTAGCAATATACTTATTTTTAAAGTAGTTTTCAATAACGAACCATGACCAATTGCACAATGTGTTTTGCAACTTGTTCGCTTATAAGACCTTCCTTGGTCAAACGTCAGATATCACTTCTTAACTTTATGAATATTTGCAAAACCGTCACGACAACCCCGACATCAAAGAATACATTTTCCCGAATGTCTATAAGGCCACTGCTTTAGTAAGTGTGTCCGTGGTCTAAGCACTAATGAATCTGGAGTAATTTGGAGGCTCAGCCAAAGGCGTGACAACATCATCCTACACACACACAGACACCAATCCAAATAGTCCTTTGGATTCGGCATAATCAGTTTTCGAGCCTTTTGTAGGCTTTTGTAGTCTGCAGTTAATGACATGAATACAGAACGGCTGTTTTACATGGAAACGAATGCATGCAATAACGCTGTGTACGAAAGTGATTCGTTTGCAAGACGTGCTATAGTTTCATAACACGCGGATGAGACGGAAATAAACATCTTCCTGTTTCTCGAGGGAACTCTTTAGTGGAAATCGTTGAAAAGAGATAATTATTGAAGTTGAGATAATAAGACTACATACGATACCTCATTCATTTGATGCTATGTAAACAGAATGTACGGGCGACGGTTTCTAGTTTCTCTGCGATCCAGTGCTTTCGCTTGCCACTTCTTCCGACTGTCCTGTCTGTTTGGGTGCCACGTTGTCCTGCTAATTGGTGGTTGTCCTTAGAATCCCAGAAACATCAGAGGCATCGCATTTACAGGACAGCACGTAGAATACAAGCCAGTACTGTACGGTGGCATCACAGGCAAGGTTAACATGACACACACACACACACACACACACACACACACACACACACACACACACACACACGCACACACACACTCAAGCAAACAAACAAGCATGGACATCTGTGCATGATAGAATGATAGATGTATCAGGGTATCCTTTCTCGAAGCTCTCTTAGCAGTTAAGGGAACATAGCACTCTCTTTGGCGATAGCTAATACATTGCTAAGAGAGTGCTATGGTCACTTAGCGGCTAAGAGAGCTTCGAGAAACGACACCCAGGCCCCGAAATTACGAAACCTTTTAAAGTACGTTTTCATGCTCACGGTTTTGTTCATAAATGGTAATTTCTGGGCCTGTAGTAAGATTGGCCATGGAAACAAGACTTTACGCACTACTATACTGTACTATACTGGACAGAGAACTGTGTTGTTATTGTCTGTAGGAATAAGCGATCGCACTCTAGATTCCGTCTATTTTTCGCCTGACATTCTCCAGAATAGTGAATAAAGCTTCTTTGAGAAAGCCGCCGGACAAATACAGGTAAAGCAGCGTCGCTACAGGCTGGTTGGTGTGTAGGAAGAAGCGCTGTTGATAGGATTGCTCTGGTAGCATCTATATAACGTCATGTCTCCAAAATAACACTTCGTAGTTTCTCTTACGGTATTTAAAGTTATCGTAATCTCAGCTTTCATCTAACGTGGTCTAAAAGCAGACATTGTACAAAAACATTGGAATTAGAGTATTTATATAGAGTGGGACAGAACAGAACGGAACAGAACGGAACAGAACGGAACAGAACGGAACAGAACGGAACAGAATAAAAATTACATTCTCGTGTGCGCTGAGGGCGAATACCAATTGTTTACAATGTGTTGTTGTTTGTGAGTAGACGCCTACGGGAGGTACATGTGATGGCTATGCGGAGATTAAGAGAACGGGACTTTATGTTCATAAAGTACCATATGATATGTGACATGAAGAAATTAGGAAGCTCTTTCAGAAGACGTAATCAATTTATGTTGCAGCTTTTGGTTTAATATTCTTTTTCTTAAGCGTTTACCATTTTGTAATCACAGAATAATCGATAACCGCTGCTTGTCTTGGGAATCCGAATGGATATTTAAATATTGGATCTACACGGCTGTATTGTTAACAGATTCATGCTGGGTTTTTAATTTAAGATTTCGAACTGAAATCTTCGTCTTTGAATCAGAATTTCTGACCTTGGTGTTCTAGAACGAACTGTGTGTGTGAGGCATCCAAGAGCTTGACGCATTACTCAATGGTGTTAAACCGATGACCAAACAATTCGCTTAAAATACTAATTGTGTCTTTTATCACTGTCAACTACAAAGGGTATTGATCGTAGTGGACAACTGATGAAGCCAACTAGGCTCAGATAATTCTATATTGCCCCAGAGACTCTGGATATTTTGCAGTAAAGATTGTCCAGCACACTTCAAGGCAACATTAATTAAATTAAGAT
>JAUTBR010101433.1:0-10996 GCA_032361205.1 Pseudorimula midatlantica
CAAGCGTAATTAGTCTCAGATCGAAATTCGTTTGACCGATTATACATGTTTATCAACTGTGATATTATGCCTTTAAACAAAACAAAACAATACACTGTTCACTGCATGATATTTATGATGTTCAAACCGGAATCCGACTACAATTGTTATCTGGATGAAAACTTGGCAGGACCTAATTGAATCCCGGAGACAAATCCTTGTATTTCTCTGACTAAGCCAGCAACTAATCGTCTACTAAGGGCACTCTAGAGGATACTGCCAACAGCTCATCAACGTCTATTTTATTCACGTAATTCCTCAGGCTGCCAATAGCGATCCGAATCTCCAACTATAACATTGACCATGATGTGTACACCAGTATCAACCCTGTGCAAGTAGCAATACCATATCTCGTTGGCTGCCATGCATTTGTCACAGAAAGTATCGACAACCCAGAGATTACTGCAAGAAACAGGAACACCTGGGTATTGTTTCTCCAAGCTCTGGTATCCACTATGAGACCATGGCGCTTTCGTAAGTGCCCGATGGCTATGTACAAGAGATCACTACGAGATTGAGTGCTAATGGCCTCGTAGTAGATACGAGAGCTTTGTAAAACAGGACCTCGGACATCGGACTATACGTAGGAGGAAGATTCTAAAATAGACGATTGTTGATGGTAAACATTACAGATCCATGGTAAAAAGGTTATTAATAAAAATAAATTTTAGTTATAGGAACAAAATAATTGACAAAGAAACATATAGTCTAACAGTAAGTTTATGTCGGAGAATATACAGGATAATTGTAGATGATCGATATTATTCCTTTCACATTTTACATATTCTAAGAAACCATATGGTTTTTTGTAGTTTCTTATCCTGCCATTTTTTACCATTGTAAATCTGTCAATTATTTTCCACAAATGTACAGTTTTCTGTCAATTAATTTACAAATGTTTCAATTTTGTAATTCATTATTTCAGATTGTGATACAAGTTGACTTTCAAACTGCAGGGTAGGCCTACATACAATCACTCACACATTGACAAATATCTTGAATAAAGTCAGGACCAAACTCAAGACTTCTGGCTAAGAGTCCTATGCTTTACCACCTTAGCTATTATGCAGGTTACAAAGAAATAAAACAAAATTCATCAAATCTTTTGAAACAGTCACAGGAGCCAACAATGGGAAATGTTTCAATATGTGTTTATGTAAAATGCATGGAACAGGATATATGCATGACAATCCAGCCAGAGAACATGTATAATAAGCGCAAGTGAAATGTCTGCTGTAGTTTAAGTCAGATAACAATCAAATAAGTCGATTCGTTAAAAAGCAATTTAAACACAAAACCATAAAAAATGAATCTGGTCTATTCTTAGCTCCAACCATCAATGCTATCAGTTCAAGCATATCTTGAAAAAAATTGGAAGCAGTAGAAAATATGAAATATGTATTTTTATGGAAAACTTCCAAGTAGGTAATCATTTCCCATCGATACAAATCTTTTCATATTATTAGTTTAAATTGACATTAATTATGATGTGCAATATTTTAAAAATCTAGAAATCTAATAATAATCCTAATCCTGACAGTTTCTAAGATTTGAGATCTTCCAGAGGATCTCTAATGAACTAAAGAAAAGCAAAAATGCGTAAAATCTCCGCTTCATTACAAGTTATATGTCCCATGGGCTGTGGGGATTTAGGAATGTAGAAGTATTTATTACCCTCCCACTCCCTCTCCTCCTGTCCCCCTAACACTATGGCTATGCTGATCCTCACCCCATCCCTTCTTCCCTCCTTCCATCTGCTCCTTCCATCCCTTATCATTAATTCTCCCCTAATTCCAGCATCTGTTATCCTATTATCCCTCTCACATACCATCCATCATTCTCCTTCCCTATTCCTTCCATCCACTACTTCCTCTCATTCATCCTTCTCTGGTATCCTCTCTTCTCTGCCTATCTTCTCCATCTTCTTCTCTTTTCCTCTTCCTCCCCTATCTTCTCCATCTTCTCCATCCTAGTTCTGCTATTTTACTCTATCCTCCTTTCTCACATCTATGTATTCATACCTCTACTCTACCTTCTTCTCACTCTCTCTCCTTATATCATGTTCTCTGTTCTTCCTCCTTCCCATATCCTTTACTGCCTCATCTTTCTTTCTCTCTTTATCTCTCTCTCCCTCTCCTCTGCCTATCCTCTCAAACCTATCCTTCATCATCTCCCTCTATATTCCTCTTTCTCCATCCTTCTCTCCATATGATCTCCCTATCCTTCATTCTCTCCATTTATCCTCCCATCCCTCTGTCCTATCCTACCCAACTACCATTTATCCTATTCATATTCCTCCTCCTCCTCCTCTCCTAGCACTCACCAGAGCTACAGTAGCAACTTGACAACCACTCTTGCTGTATGAACAATTGGAGTCTTGAAGTGAAGACAATCATATTGCATATGGTGGTCTATATGCCAGTGGTATTTAATGTTGTATACAG
Source organism: Pseudorimula midatlantica (assembly GCA_032361205.1). Lineage (NCBI taxonomy): Eukaryota > Metazoa > Mollusca > Gastropoda > Lepetellida > Lepetodrilidae > Pseudorimula > Pseudorimula midatlantica. The sequence continues at coordinate 2,484 of JAUTBR010101433.1, forward strand.
AATGCCTATCAATGTTGCTTCTCATCATCTTATTAGAGGTAAAGAAATGTGGGAATGTTAACATGGTTAATGGACTAGATGATAGTGTATGCATAACTGAACTACAAAATACTGAGTGTTACCTCAACCATGACCATATCTACAGATTATACCTGCAACATTTACCGAATTAACAGTATATCTGAATATAACTACGGTAATAATAAGTTGTTTGCATTAAATTACAGAAGTGAGTGAGTGAATATGGAGTTTAACGTCGCTGCGGGAATCTTTCACCAATATGCGACGATAAAGCAATTAATTATTTTACTATACATGTGTTAAAAACAAAGAAGTTTAAAAGTAAATAATGTTGTAGATAGGCTAGCCAATATTAAATTACAAACATTACAATAAACCTGAATATAACTAAGTTATAATGCTACTTTCCCACATACACGACCTTTATCAGGATCCCAAAATGACCAAGTCCAACCTCAAGGTCGTGCTTTGTTCATGGAGCATCGTGGCAAATATATATAATGTGTACGACTGTCATACGATCGTCATACAACAGGTATACAGCGCAATACGCTGGTGTACGTTAGCAATACGATAGCAATACGATAGCAATACGACTTGTATACGACTGTTACATGACACAATGTCAATACGATGGTCATATAAGAACTTACAAGACTTCAATACGACCTAGACGAATGTCATATGACTACCATATGACTGTACAAGACCGCGATACGACATCCATACGATGCTTTTTGGTCACGTGGTCCGTATAAATGCCTTCCTGTGCCTCCACATGCTGTTCAGAAAATGTATTGCCTTTGTTGCAGCGATCTTTGCAAGGAGGCATGGTTCTTGAATGATTATATCAAAATTATATATCGGACATGTGACAGTCTTATGGAGGTCGTGCTCAGTCGTATGACGATCATATAAAAATCGTGTATATTCGTGTTCAGTCGTATGGTGAAGTTGTACGACCTATTTCCTGCGTTTCGCTGTACGACTGAACACAATCTGCATACGATAGCCATACGACTAACACAAATATACACAATCTTCATACGATAGTCATACGACTGTGTACGACTAAATTGTTTGCATTAGGTCGTGTTGTAATTTTTGAACATGCTAAAAGATTAGAGCGTGACCTAAACACCAGTACGATCGTGCACGACCACCACCGATCACATACGACCAATACGACCGACTACGATCATGTTCCCGACAGCAATGCAACTGAGCGCGATTGCCTAATCGTGCTCGGTCACGGCCAAGATCGTCTATGTTATGTGGGAAAGTAGCGTAAGTTGTTGTTGGCAAACATTACCGACTACGATCATGTTCCCGACCGCAATGCAACTGAGCGCAATTGCCTAATCGTGCTCGGTCACGGCCAAGATCGTCTATGTTATGTGGGAAAGTAGCGTAAGTTGTTGTTGGCAAACATTACCGACTACGATCATGTTCCCGACCGCAATGCAACTGAGCGCAATTGCCTAATTGTGCTCAGTCATGGCCAAGATCATCTATGTTATGTGGGAAAGTAGCTTAAGTTGTTGTTAGCAAACATTTACAGAATTTAAAGTAAACCTGAATAAAAAATACCCGGTAAGCAATAATAATAATAATAATAATAATGAGTATTTGTAATGCATTAAACCTCTACTCTTTAGCATGCTCAAAGAGCTGGCAATAGGTAGTAATGAATAGGAATTGAAAAGGAAAGTTTTAAGCTGTGAGAGTGATTTAAGGAGCTAGCAAATCTAAGATAGTGCGGGAGAGTTATATGTTTTTGTTGGTAAAAATATTGCAGAATTTACATTTATCATGGAATCCATCTTGAAGAAGTTGGTGTTAACATGAAGCTGAATCAGGTAATGGGTAGTCTCACTTTCAGCACCTACCAAGAAGGCCTCCAACATGGAATACTATCTGTCAATCACTGTCCCTGGAATTGAGTTAGTTAAATCTGCTGGAAGGTATAAAATTATGTGGTGTTGTGTCTAGCCGAACACTTGCTTCCTAATGCTTTCAATACTGTCTGGGAGCATTGCTTAACTCAAATGTATTCAATTAAATAGAATGCAATTAACTGAGGGGTGACTTTGGAAAATCAAGGTATTTTACATCTAGTAGAGAACTCGTGAAGAACTTCCAAAGGCAGCATTTTTGTAATAATATTTACATGTGAGATGTGAATAGCACACTGCTGAAAATATTATTCTATATTTATTATCAAATTTATTACAAATTGTATTAATATTCAATAGTTACTATCTAGTTTCAACCTGATTTAATTTGAATAAATTCCAAGCTAAAAGTATCGGTACATAATTTCTGAGTCTTTTGTATTGACATTAAATTATAGATATTATTACAGTAATTACTAAAAATGTACTGTCAATGTTCACATAATACTTCCAAATGAATTAATCTCAACTTAACAATATAACCTAAACATAAATACTAGTAATTAATATAATATTGAATAAACACAAACTAAATACATGTATAAATAAATCATAGATATCAAATATAGATACAAAAATATATTATTTAACTGTAGACACCTATACACTAAAATTATTCTGTTAATGTAATTACATACAACCACATATTTGCAAAAAGTCGAAGTAACTTTTGTAACTGTATAACAGCAGCTAGTCTTTCCATTGTAGTAATGATATTTTGTGTAACACAATATGCACGACAGGAGATATTAGTTAGTGATTTGAACATACCGTATATCACTACACAGGTACAAACAGTTAGGCATGAGTTGGGGTAGATAATACCTTGTAATATGACTCCCCATGGCAAGCCGGACAACAACAGTAACAATCACGTCTACAGACTTGTAGTGTCCGTTCAAGAATGAAATCAGCCATGACAAAAGTCATCATTCAATATTGAGATAAAAGAAATGTGTCTATTATAAAAGTAATTAACGTATGAATTATCATCATGGCAGACATGTAGGAGGCGATATTTATTATCTTGAAATAATAAAAAAATTATTGATGAAAATTTTAATATAAATATTATATTCAAGATTATAATTATATTTTACAGTTTAAAACAGTATATATATTGTAAATATTCAAATTATATATAGAAAATAATTTCAGATTTTTATCGGAAAATTAATTCATGTAATTCATGGTTGAACAGCCACACATACTCCAAAGTGCAAGAATATGAAAATTTAATGAAACAACTTCAATGAGATTGACAGAGAACATTCCCCAAATGTATCCTGAAGCTGTGAGACCTCCAAGACATGTACACTCCCGAATGCTCATACATACTCATACACCATTACTCACCACACACGGTCGTGGCACTGCTAGAACACACACCGATGTAACTTCAGATCAACACCTCTTCACAGTGTTACCACATAAATATCACTGAGAAATACACCAATTTCATATTTCTTTTCATAATACCACACAGATCAATCTCTTCCAACAGTTCCTTACCTTCAGAATTAGTAGTTTTGTATGAAAAATCCACAAACTACGTAAATTCCTCTTCAGACGCGTCTTTGGTCGACATCGTCAGTTGGCCAGCCTGCAACACAATAACATGTGTGTGTTACTCTTACAGCTGACTGAAGCATACTGCCATATAGCACACAGTAGCTCTCCGACGTGCAGGGCGAGATGTGACCCGTTTACAGCACTGTGTCTCTCCGTGGCTTGGAGGTATCCTGGGCTGGTGGCACGTGGAAATGTGGCTGCAGGATGGCACAGTACAGCAATACAGTGGCAATGGCTTGTGTGCTATACAGGACTTGGAGAGCTACTCATGTGGAAATGTGGCTGCAGTAGTACATGTATATAGTGGCATGGTTGTTGTAGTATTTTGTAGGACACATGGAAATGAGTTATAGCATGGTACATGTACGCAGTGGTAATGGGTTTTGTTTTTGCCAGTATGTTCACAAGGAATATGGAACTGAGTTAATAACTGCCTTGGTTGAATAATTGGTAGAACTTGACATATGCACTAAAAGACTGCACGAGGTACTCACATGGAAATGGGTTACAGTATGGTACATGTACACGGTGGCAAGGAGTTTTGTTTTTGTCAGTAAGTTCTAAAGTCACATAGAGCTAGTTTAATTGGTAGGACATGTACATAGACTGCAGGAAGTACTCATGGGGAAATGGGGTGCAGCAATTATGGTACATGTATAAATAGTGGCAATGGGTGTTGTAGTTAACAGACTTCAAAGACTACCCACATGGAAATGGGTTGTAATAATAAATATACATGGTGGCAATGGGTTTTGTAGTTAACAGACTTCAAGGACTACTCACAAGGAAATGGGTTGCAACATGGCAGTACATGTATAAATCAATGGGAATGGGTTTTGTATTTGTCAGTACATAATTGTTCTAAGGCATACAGAATGGTTGCAGTCTTGGCTGAATAGTAGTACATGTACATAGACTTCAAGACTCATATGTAAATGGGTTGCAGAATGGTGTATTAATAGTTGCAATACATTTTATATTTGCCAGTGTTTTCAAAATACATACAGAACTGCCATCAGAGACAACAGATGAACTCTAACAATGTCTATAAACAACACCTGCCACCTCAAATCTATAATTAACCAATACTATACTACAATATAAGTTGTCAACTCGTCACGAGGGGTATATGGAATTATGGAGCCCTTGTACCCCGAGCCGCTAGGCGAGGGGTACAAGGGCTCTCAAGCGGGGTACATAATTCCATACACATCGAGGGACGAGTTGACAACGAATTTATCCTACCGTCATGTTACTGTAAGTGAACATGATGTCTAAATTCAATCAAAACGTTTGTCTGCCTAACAATGTTGCAGGCCAGATTGGCTGTACTTGATCACTGTGACCTCATATATCATTGTGACCTCATGACGGTAGCCTTAGACTCCAATGTAAAAGACAGTATGTCGTTGTTATAGCAGCGGGTAATAAAGTGAATTATGTGTAAACCTCCCAGGCGGGGTATATGGATATTTGTATTATCTGTAAAAACAGAAGGAACTTACATGAACGGTAGGATAATGATAGAATACACCCTGTGTATTACCATTCCATTACCTATTTCACTTACCAATTCATCAAACTTTGAAATAGTCATAATATAGACACCAGAAGATTAACAATCATGATTAAAGCATACGGTACTTGTTTATGTTAACACCAAGATCGCTGGATTCTTGTGAACTGTTCAAATAAGTGCCTAGTAAAAGGATCATCAGACTAAAGCCTCCTGGCCTACCTACTGCCTGTTAGTCTTAGAAAGTAGAGAAGGACCTACATGTACTTTGAAAAGCTCCTGGCCTAGCTACTGCCTGTTAATGTCTTAGAAAGGAGGTCCTTGAGAACACACTACAGCTGCACTTCAATACAAGTGGATACCTGGGCAATGGGGATGTGGAGGAGGAAAGCGGAACTCTCTCGCTTCTCAATTATCCGACCAAGTGAAGAAGGTTCCAAGACGGAGCTTTTCTGAAAATGTCCACCTTGCCAGTTATTATTAGAGTTTATTAGTTACCACAGACACTATATCTGTATATGGTCTCTGGTTAACAGGAACACGTCCACCTTGCTAGTTATTATTACAGTTAATTAGTTGCCAGTATGATGTCCAGGGCGATATACATGTACCTCATACACCACAAGACCAAGATCTACACTTAATGGATAGCTAGATAAACTTTATTATTACCCCAGCGTGATGCTTCAAAGTGTGACGTATCGAAACGATATCCACCTAGTAGGACGTATCAGTTTCTAGCGTTCCCATTGGTTGAAATGTCAGAACTACTTTTGACATCTGACAGTACACTTGCACTCATCAGCTGTTCACGATCGATAAAATCAGGTACGGTAACTCAAAACAAACGTATTAGATCACTGCCTAGTGATTCTTCTGACGATGAATAGCTTCACTGACTGCTAATAATGTCGTTTCAGCTGTTTGTCCGCTGACTTTCAAGTTGGTACATCATACACCTACAGTACACATTCTATTGCTAATCTTCGTTTTTGTTTTGAGTTACGCGTGGCCACATGTTTAGCCAGACACCTTGACCTAGACTGTAGATGCCATGCACTCGCGCCATCTGATCACATTTAATAAATAATTGATGGCATTACCATGGGTACGTTGTTTTCCTTTAAATTGCACTCAACACTACTTATTGTTGTTAAAATTATTGTCCATAGACTACTACATATATATTCATCAGCAAATATTCATTGGAACTACATTGTTGCTGTGGATGCATTATTAGAAAAGTAGGAACGTGGATTTGGTACTACTCCGCCTTGCTGTAGCTCGTAGTAAACATCGTTGTAAACTACATTTTAGATATTTGAATCTACATAAAATACATATGTGGTAATAAATAGGATATTACACGATATTCTATTTAATATCAACTTTATGTCCTGAGTGAAATAATTTTATTTGCACTCGCTCAAGCTCGGGACATAAAGTTGATATTAAATAGAACATCGTGTAATATCCTCTATCTATCCAATGAGGGGAAAGTAATTTACATGAAAACGAATCTGCTAATATTTGTGGATAATTTCTAGTGTACAAGTCGATTAATTAAAATACCTTATACTGAAAGTTTCAGTATCAGCACAAATTCATGACCCTTTGGAGATGCTAATATTGTTGATTTTCATTAAAATTGCATCAATTTTCAAAACATACTCTCGACAACTTAAATCTGATTAATTAACAAAATTCCAACAGAAACTGCTTACATAGTTTCTGACCCTCTAGTGATGCTAATTAATACTTTATGATTTCCATTAAAACCATGTCGATGTTCTTTGCAAAATCTAACCCCGATTAATTTCTGAAAAATTGGCATAGTTTCTGACCCTGGTGATGCCAACACTATCGTGGAGAAGACTATGTTCCTCTGCAGTCAATTATCCTATGGTGGTATCTACGTATGTGCAGTCACCATGGTCACAGTCCTATAGGGTTCTGGCAGCTTATCCAAGCTGTATAATCAAACCCAGAAAAGATGCGTTGTTGCTGGTATTGGGCACATAAATACGTCTCCATGATATACTACAGGTATGATACTCTTTGATAGCCAACCATGGGATCAAGTTACGCCAAGGAATTGGGCCACATCAGTAGGAAGAATTTATGTTACAGTAATGAATGGTCCATTAACATTTGTTGGGTATATATTAGATAACAATAATGTGCACATTTTTATTGCACCAAATACATGCTCGAAAGCCTGGGGAGTATGCAGCATGTTAACATTTGTTGGCTATAAAATAACAATGATGTCCACATTTATATTGCGAAAGTTTTTCCAATATTAATATTATTTAAAATTGTGTTGTTTAAAAAAATAAGATATTGCATCAAAATCATGCTCAAAAGCTTGCTCATATCACTATATTATTACCGTGGTCAATGGACCAGTGTACATTGGCTTCAACTTCTCAACTTTCTAGGGAGTATACAGCACATTAAAACATGTTGGCTATAAAGTACCAATAATGCATGCATATACATGTATATTTTGCCAAATCGATGCTTAAAAGCTTGCTAATAGTGCTACATTATTACTCCAGTCAATAGACATGTGTGCACCGATTTCAGCTCAAATCCCTGGGGAGTATCATATAACCCAATCTGACATTCAATGACTAGATGATTTAAGTACTGACAGGATGGTCTTACGTGAAGATATTTCTCATTTTGTTATTGCTGTATACTCCCTAGGGGGTTGAGAAGTGAAGTCAATGTACACTGTCTACAAATGTGAATTTTGATTCGTAATCATTCTGAATACATTAAGAAAGTATAAATATTTCATAAGACCAACTGAAATAGAAAGGATAAATATTTCATAGACCAACTGATATAGAAAGTATACATATTTCATAGGCCCACTTGAACACACAATCATGTATTAAAGACATACAGTTCAGATACAATAGTAAAGGAAAGCTTGAGTTGTCTTCTTTAGCTCTCTCCATGCTGGAGGCAACCGGAAATGCCCTAAAGAGCAGTGTATGTGCCAGCAGGGAGAGGGTTAAAGGAAGGAATTCCATGTAACAATGCTCTGTACAGCTCTTTATTCAATTGCAAGCTTTGTTATTTTAACTCTCCATGCTGAAGACAACAAGAGGTGCCCTAAAAGAGCTGCATCTATCCAGCAGTACAGGTAGATGGTTAAAGGGTGTATACGTAGTATTTAGAGGTATATATTTAGAATTGGCCAATGTTTAATACTAGTAGTTGTTTACTGAAGTATGATTTGAAAATGTTGCTGAATGTCGGAGCTTGTACTGATCCCGAGATTAGGAAAAGTTTCTAAGTATGATTTTGTGCTCAACTCAAAGTTTTGTTCACAAATCCCCATATAAATTAAAACTTGAGTATCAGGCCTTCCTATCTATCGGGTGTAATAACGTGAAATAGGCATGAATAACTCCTATATTTCATGGAAAAGAACG
>JAUTBR010101655.1:0-10989 GCA_032361205.1 Pseudorimula midatlantica
CAAGCGTAATTAGTCTCAGATCGAAATTCGTCTGTCCATTATCCAGGTCTATCAACTGTGATATTATGCCTTTAACGATATTTGTAAAGTGGTTACATTTAAACACATCTTGACTACGGTCCATCTTTGACCAACGCATTCAACATACAAATACAAGCATTCAACATACAAATACAAACATTCTAGAAATACAAGCATTCAACATAGAAATACAAGCATTCAACATAGAAATACAAGCATTCAACATAGAAATAAGCATTCAACATACAAATACAAGCATTCAACATACAAATACAAGCATTCTAGCAATACAAGCATTCAACATATAAATACAAGCATTCAACATATAAATACAAGCATTCAACATACAAATACAAGCATTCAACATATAAATACAAATATTCTCATATTTTGCTAATACATCGACAAAGCTTTCACACAATTTATTATAAATTATTAAAAGAAAGATAGAGAGCATATGCATTAAGCGCGTACCATGGCATTAACTTAATTCTTTCTCTCCTGAAAAATTATAAGTGTTGCTAACATTATGATAACGTTTTTGAGTACCACATGATTGACCATTAAGGATACTTTTTTTCCTTGGTGTAATTGGTATCGCGTTGCAGTGCATAATAATTTTGAAGCAGGTTTCGTTCATGCCACCTGAGACCACGATATGCCTCGGGATATGCCTCACAACCCATTGTCTTCGACGCGTCATTTCTCCGAAATGCATACAAACAAAACCTTTAGAAAAAGTGAAAAATAGCAAATATGACCCATTGGAATGTATATTTAGTGACATTGTCAATCGAACGAGTACCCACAGTACATGCTTTTCTTTTGAAGTGGTTGGTTTCACTAGTGATTGGGTCCAGGGTTAAGATATAGCATGAGCAACCTGACAGTGACTGAGATAATTGGCCGTATCTGACAGTCGGGATTGGATGGACCTCTTCGCCATATGGTGACACCCCAGGAGGACTACAATAACCCAAGATATGCTGGAAAACCTGGCCTGATTGGATCGTTTGGTCCATACTAAACCTCAAGGCCATTATTGAAAGGTTACCTCATAGGACAAGTAGTGCAATCAAAACCGTAAAATGCTAACAAGGTTTTTTCAAACTTTTTTTGGTAATGAAGCACGAAACCTGGCATTGGCTCGGTGCTGAGATTTGAAAAGCATTTACATTGAACTGAGATGTTCTGACCTCCTGTGCAGTGATATTTACAGAACTCAGTAATAGCCAACCACATATTAAACTGAACTTGCTAGTAATAGTAATGAACTCTTATTTTGTGATCGTGACTTTTATTTCTTTCATTTATCACAATAGTGCAATACATTCATGAATATTTTAGAGTGAAAACGTTTTCTTTTTTATATCTCTTGCATTTTATGAATGAACTTGCCACATCTTTTAATGATCTTGCCACATTTTAAAATTCAATTAAACTTAATCTATTTTAATCACTAACAGTTGTACTTGGTACATGATATACAATTTAACATTTTATATCAGCTGCGTAAACATAACTTGCTATATCAACTCTAGTAAATGTACAAACGCTTATCTTGTCGAACTACGGTCTTAACTATTTTAAACTCACTTACAAATGTATATGACTATCAAGCCAGAGACAAAGAGACGGGGCCTTGTTGGGGTTTCATATTTCCACCCAAAAAAAAGGATACAAGGTGCTAGGAGCGACTAATTCGATTATTCCTCATCGCAAGACATGATTATTATGTAGCACTTAAGGATTGTGTTTCAAGAAGAAGCCTGAGACCGCCAAACTCGTCCCTTTCAGCTTAAGACCCCGGCGATGGCTCGTCCCACGTACTGACAAGAAAATTACACGCACGTGCGATGTTGGAAGACCCCGCGTCCCAATCAAAGAGGTTCATCAACCACACGAGAACTAATTGTGTGACAGTCCGGCGACAGGGCTAGAAAGCCTTCATTAGTTAAATGCCCAAAACAATCGTTTTTGTCAGTTTTTCGGTTGGCGATAGTCCACCCCTTGGTCGCATCTTCACTGATTCGCTGGCCGCTTTGATCCGCATAATTAGCTGCGAGACATATGCAGGCGATAAATGCGGGACGTTGGTTCCATGCTGAGTTCGGCCAATATTTGTTTAGGGTTCAGGTTTCAATTCACGCATGATCTTTCAGCGGTTCAAACACGTTACTAATTGAAAAAGATAATCGTTTTATTGCAACATGATTTTCAATGACTGTGTTTGCCTTTTGCACTTGTGTGGTTTGATATTGTTTCGGGTTGTGTTTGATCAAAATGATGCTTGTATTCTCGTGGTTTTGATGACTAGGAAATTAATATGATGTCATTATTTGTCGGTTTCTTGTCATGCTACATATTTATCTATGTTCACAGACATGTATATTTATATATTAGTAATACATATTACGCACCTGTTATTCTTTTAGTATTCTTCTTGATACGACGTGGGACATAAAGCTGCTGTATGTGGATAATCTTCTTTCAGATAATACTTCTTATTAGTATCGATATTATCACGGCGATTCATATTGAGATGGTAGATAACAATTTATGCAAAAACATACAATAAATATGTCAATAGTATTACTGTCGCTTCATGTTATCTTTGAATTCCTAATCATTACCCTCAAGTTGGATACTTTCCCTAAATAATATGAGTTCTAAAGCATCATAAATAACTTCAGGTTTCCTATAGCTAACGCTTAGCTAATATATTCCCAAGGCTTTCTAAGATATTACAAATTCTTAAATGCTTGTAGCCCTATACGACTCTTATAGCCACAATTGTTCCGTGGAGCAAGGCAGCGTTTCACAGACCACTCGTAGCGCTACGGACGTCGTAACTCCATGTTACTGTACTGTATAGGAGTTACGACAGTGCTACGGTTCTGTGGAACGGGGTCTAATACGTAGTAGTTTTTCACAAATCTATTGTATAATGACAACTAAAGTCCTAGATAGAATACGACCCAAGCATTCCAAATCTTGATCACGGGTAAGCTTAACATGTACGAACATCTGTCTAATTAACTAATTAATTGATGGTAATTTCTTAATCATAGTTCAATGTGTGTGTTTGCAAAAACACAGCGATTTAGGCATTCATCCATCCATTCATGGAATCAAAATCCTTTATTATGAAAGTCTTATAGAAAACGTTATAGCTTAATGTACGCACGGCTTTTTTCTCTTGGTTTGCAAATACCTAATTACTATATTCCTTTCTTCTGTGTGTGGCGTCTTTTCCCTCGATACACGAACTATAGAAGCCGATCATTCTCTTGGCGCACGAACAATAGACATTCTCTATAGCATTGCAGTTGGTGAGATAATTGCGGCTTCAACTGGCCCTATATGAAAGGGCTGAACGAGGATTCTTTGGCGGACTTTGCAAACGTCCATACAGCTACATATCCTTTTATGAGACTCACTGAAAAGCTACATAGAATGGGGATAACGTTTTTACATGCCTTGAATGAGAATATATCGATTTGAAGCCAATATTTTCTCTCTTGCTCTTCTGTGGAGCTTGTTGAAGCAAGTTTTCATCTGCATACACTTGCATACACCAAGTTTGGAAAGATTTCCGGAACAATGGGACCTTCCTCGGAGCCTTCTGTTGTGGATGTGTACGTTCCCATTGTACGGACGCTATAACGAGGAATGCGTACATAGGAATTACTATTTCCTGTTTTTATAACAGAAACTGCTTTTTGTGTCCGATTATCACAGCATTTATTATTATCTATATGTAATTTAATGCGAGTAACCATTCGCAATCATAACAGTACTAGAAAAGAACCGCAAAACGAACAATTTCACATACTAGTATAATTATATGATGTCGTTCCTTTGCAGTATTCAGCATCTAATATGCACTCTTTCAAGAATACCCTATTATAGAAATCGAAACCATTAAAATTATATCTTTATTAATTGCCCACTACAAGAATACCACAGAAGCCCAAATGACGATATGAAAAGTCATCTATATATCCCAACACTGTTTCAATAACTATAAAGATGCTGCCCCTTTATGACCACCCCTGACAAGATCACACTCCCTGAAACTAAAAACATCAGCCATTGCTTGACATTAAAATTAACAATTCACGCATAATTTAATAGCAGTTATCGTGTCGCTGTCCCCCTTCTATTACGAAGCCGTAGTCAAGCTCCTCACACTACGTGCAACCTGCACCGACTCCGTCACCTGCCGTTCTACAGATCCCGGGTGGAGGTCACGTGACCACCGCACGATGGTCATTAGAATCTGACCACCCGAGGGGCCGCACGTGTCCGCTAATGGAGCTCGCGGACAAAATGGGCAGTGTCCACCGACCGCACTTGACAAGCCGCTCCGTTCACACAGGGGCGCGGACCCCACTGCACAAAGCGTTCATAGTCTACAAATTATTACACTATTTTAATGTTTCTATGTGAAGACAGACACCATTCTTGTCATCATATATATATTTTTAAATATGGAAAAATATAAGTATTTGATTTATACACATTGACAACTTCTGTAAAAAATAATTGGCATTTCAGTCTCATGGAAAGTTTATATTGAGCCAACAGCTAAAGAGTTCCGAGCCTGTGTATGGTTTCTCGAAGCTGTCTTATCTACTACGAGGCCATACGGACTCTAGTAGCGATCTATGATACTTGGGGATCGTGCACTTACGAGAGCCATGGTCTCATTGTGGATATGAGAGCTTCGAGAAACGACACCCTGATTGTGATGTTATGGAGGACACTACCGGGGGGTCGAAGCCTAGGCTGTCGGGCATCTGGACGTGTCCCACCTTGGGCCTCAGACGCACTTATCTGAGCTGATAATATGCCTTGTCCTGCTGTGTCATATAGCCAGCCATGTAGTCACGCCTTTATCTCAATTTAGAGTGTAGTCATCATCGTCATCATACTTTGTTCTTATAGGGATGGTACGCAAGACTTCATAGTAGAACTACAGGGTCCAGGGTATCCTTTCACGAAGCTCTCTTACCCACCAAGAGACCACTGCGCTCTCTGTGCAGATATGCTAATACGCTGCAGTAAGAGCGCTATTGTCTCTTAAGAAGATAAGAGAGCTTTGTGAAAGGATACCCAGTTCCACAGAACATTCGTAGCGCAACAAGTCGTCACTCCATGATACTAGTAATGCGTAGGAGCTACGATTCTCATAGCATTACCATCGTGCTATGGGACACGGGCATGGTCAGTTTGTGGGGTTAGAAGTCGCAGTTATCATCTTTGGTTCGTCAGTACCCCAACCAGTGCTTGTTTATTGCCACACTTAACGCTATGTGCGTTGCGGGTTTTCCTTTTTGTCGTAAATTGACAAATTATGATATGAGCGAAATAATCTTTTAAAAGGGTCAAAACAACAATTACGATAATACGAATAAATACACAACCAAAAGGACTTAATGCATGGGGTATGTTTTACAGCATTAGCTATGTACTCCGATTACGTAAGTTGACACAAATACTAGATAAATGATAGCTTAACTGAGAAGGACTAAACTACTAAATCCAAATACCGTTCCATTTCTGGATTCGCTCTTCCGACACTTTAAGCAATTGGATTCTATTTATGTATGTATTTATGTGACGTAAAGTTAGGCTACAGTTAGCATGCGTCAATATGAATAACAATAGCCTAGGAGCTATCGTGTTTACATGCATAGAAATAACTGTCAAGAATATCGAATTCGACGTCTTCCCTGCAAATTACGAAGGTGTCAACGCTACAATTTGCCACGGGCAATTAGCTAATTGAACATGACACCTTTTCGACATGTCTTCTGACCTCCAACTTATTGTTTTGAACCCCGGAACTAACCTCCGCCGCTAAAAACCTCATCGACGACCCCTAGAAGGCAAAGATCGCGCCCCTTCAGAAGCACATTTCCTGATCTCTGCGAGTATGTGTCTTGCACTCAGGGTTGACCCCCGCGTTACGGAGCGCAGTGACAAATACAATTGATTCGATTTGGATGCACAGAATAGCGACGAACAACAATCAATCAAGTCGAGCTCCGAGTTTGATGATCTTTTATGCATTTGCTATTGACTTTGCCCTCTTGTTCCCTGGTGTTAGTTAGATTTATTGAGCCCTTAATGCGCTAGACCCCTACGCCCATTCACAATAAGCTCGCCGAACGCTATTGGCATAGTAATTCTAGCCCGTGAGGATTGAAGGGGTCTGATGGTGGTGGGACTATACGTGATGTGATGTATGATTCCTTTATTTATGAGAAACAGAGAGCTTTATAGATCGCCCCAACTTGATGCGCTCATTGGTATTTTATTGGCGTGATTTAGAACTATGATTACCATGTTGAGTTTGTCATTTAAGAAACAGTCGAGCGTTGACTGACAAAACGTTCCTTCGCGAACAACCAGTCGTGATGTATTCGCCGCTATTAAAGACATTCATTAGTTTCCAAAAAGGCCGAGCTAGATGTGTTAATTATTCAAGTTTATTCATAATGGAAATCCGAGTAATGAGAAACTAATATTGATATCAAATCAACCTGCATTATCGCTGACATGAATTGACTTCTGAAATGGCAAATATTGACTAGAATTAGTACTTTTATCGTTGATAGCGGGAACGCTAAGATACAAAGCAAAATCTTTCACATGTCTGAGATGTATCAATGTGAATGTATTGTTTAGTTAGATTTGAGGATATATTCACCCGTATGACATGTGACTATTCAGCAATTAGGAGACAAACGTATAATCAATGTTATACTGTACTCACAATAAGTATATGTATCATATCATTATTATATTTAGTACGGTTTTGCTATGTTCCGTGCTGTTCGCTTTCATGACAGGACTTTACTTTAAAAAGCTACATCATCATCATTACATGTAGGCATGTAGATAACATTCAAATAGAATTGATAAAAAAACATTATATAATGTCCTGCCACTAAGCCATGCATTGGCTAATGAGATCCTACAGAATGCACGTACAAAATAATGCAAAAGTAAAAGTATATGATTAATAGCATACCACGTGCAAACAATACTATAAAACACCAAACCACACACTTATTACGAAACAATGTCGAAATCTTCATACCATATCCGTGACGCATACATCCACGTATGATCATGTGACTGAATAACGCGGTATAGTGCGACCTGGTCTATAACTAGTTGTTATTAACAGCCCCAGATGAGATGCACCGTATTGACAGGGACGGATTGAGATAAATTGTAAGGTGTCATTTTCAGGTGAAATGTGAAGGCTTGACGGACGCCAATCGAATCAACTGGTATTACAATTCTGCCAAACCGAGTCATTACCATAATTTTGCTGACGATTTTAATCAACTGAATAATGAACAAAGTAAGATGGTATAATTATGAGAAATAAACAATAAAAATTCCACAGATTTGTTTTAATGATTTTATTTCATTTATAGATTTGCCTAAGCCAGGTGTGTGAGATATTAACTATGTATTTGCATTGCGAGTAGAGACAAGCCTTGATATACGTCACGGGATCTTGAAAGCGGCTCTATTATTAAAGAAATAAATTAAGCAAATGCAAGATTTAAACTATATTAAAGTATCAATGAACGCTGACATATAACACACACAAAGCGACTGAAATTCTGCAGAATATACTTATGTGGTTTCACTAAATATTTCCAGTGTAACTATACAAACAGTTGTCAATGCGGACTCAATCTAAATTCACGAGAAGCACCCTAGAATGTTGTATCTTGTACGACGAAGGCATATATTTGAGAGACAAAATCATCCTTCATCTCACGATGGAAATAATTTTTCATTTCTGCTACAACTTGTATTGATGTACTAGTATGCTTTTTCAAACTGTCAATCTATAAATAAATCTTGTTTATTTAACTTGACACATATTTGTTCATTTGTTTTCTCCATTTGTATGCTAGTAACTAAACACATTTGCTCATCTTGACATATATTTAATCATTTGTTTTCTCCATTTTTATTCTAGTATCTAAATATATCTGCTAATCTTGACATATATTTATTCATTTGTTTTATATTTTATTTTTATGCTAGTAGCTAAAAACATTTGCTCGTCTGGACATTTAATATTTTCTTATTTTTTTCTTTCTTCATGTTTATGCCAGTAGCTAAAATATTTATCTTCTCATCTTAACATACATTTATTTTTCATTTCTATGTTAATATAGTCACATAGCGTAATTCTTTCAATAAAAGTTATATAAAAAACCCTCTATGTACTCAAAATGCTGGATAATACATGAAAAGAACGTGGGCACAATTGGCCACCCTGTCTGACATCTGCAATAATCTTACAGAAACCCGATGACAAGCTCATCATCAGAATTATGCCGTTCAATGACGGATTATATCAGGCAGACCCTATCCACATAGGATGACAGAAAGGGATTACAGTCGTATTCTAGCCTTCAATATAATGCTGCATTTGGCTATATAATGGTACGGGCATTCGTTCGACGTTTTAATTAGGAATCCATCCCACGGTATTCTGTTACAGAATATGAAACCAGTGTGGAGCTCGCCGCAATCTTTGCGTGGTTTTATTGGAGAAGACCAGGACCTCTTATGCATCATGCACTGACAAGCCGCCCAATAACTATATAGTTTAAGAGCAGAGAACTCAGTAATTACCAACTGGCTTTCTAATGAGAATAAATATCACGTTTAATTCGCACCTCAATCAGACGCATTCGCCTACCGTGTGTTGTCACAATAAACGAATTTTCAGTCAGATGAACAACACATAGATCTAGCTACAGAACGAAAAACCTGAACGTTTTTCCCAACTGAATTTGCTCAGACTTGTGGGCGAATTATAAATTCGTCAAAAATTCACAATTGATGAATCGATGAACATTATGCAATGGCAACGCTCTATTTCTATGCCTTGAAATAGTTAGTCACGTGTAGTATTGTTCATGTAAATGAATGAAAACAATAAAATATCAATAACAAATAGATTACGTGTTTTGCAAAATAGTTTATATCACATGTATAATAACCCATATTTCCGGAAAATGCCTTTCCTACCTCGGTACAGTCTATTGATATGCACAACAAAGTTCGAAATTAATATGAAAACAAGCCATTGTGCTGAATTCAATTTAGATAGTAATCTTGTGAAAAGCGTATTGTAACTATTTTCAATTACGTTTTCAATAATAGCATATATTCAATTGTAGAACATGTATGTAGATTATATACGTATGGCATGTATATATTCACTTCGGTGTAATATTACAGTGCCAAACATATTGTGAAAATACGGTTATTATCCTTCTAATTCTAATAGAAAGGTGATTTAATATGTGTTTATTATACCACTTATGAATAGTATATACTGTCTAAATTAGTGCTTCCGTCAATACAGTTTGTTCTTATTATAGAGATAGCATAGTTATTCCCTAAAGCTACATTTAGTATGGTGCCATGTGAAATTGGATACAGAAGGATATATTAACATAATTAATTCAGATACATCATCTTGATTTCATCAGAATTCCTATTTTACACTTTTAGAATTCTTCAACAAATTCAGACAAATAAAGTACAAGGACCATGCTGTGAAGTGAAGAATATTTTATTTTATTATTATTTTATTCTTTCATTTTATTTTATATTTTCTTTTTATTATTTTATCATATTGGTATTCATGCACGACTGTTGAAAACTAGACCGTTTCTGCTTCTGCCTACTGTTTACTCCGACTCGCACAAAGCGCATCTAATCATGATCAGGAGCAGCGCTACATGGGCATTTTGCGCTATATAAATATTCATTTAAGGGATAAAGGTCTACTGTTTGGAAATCAGAGGGTATCAATCGTAAATTTCTAAAATCAGTGGTGTTTCAAACCTTCTGATTTCGTGGGCGTGGCACTTTTTGACCAATCGCTGTAGGGTATTCATACATGTCATGTTAGAATTAATGATATCATTTCAAAACTGGCTGATGTATGTAGTCAGCAGTATCACTCACAGTGGTGTATACGTACTTGATATGTCTACTTTCAGTTGGTATTCGTTAATACTACAATGGTGTAGGCTAATCTATAGTTAAGATAGGAGTTAAGGTTACGTCGCTTCGTACGGGAAGGCCCCGTGGTCATGTTCCAGAAGCTATACGTAACGACATCGTTAAGCATTCGTGGAGGAACATATCATTTTCCTCCATGAAGGCGTAACGATGTGTTTACGAATATTCTTTATTTCCTCTAGTAGATTCGGAGAGTACATTTTTGAATATGTACAATTTCATGCTCCTCAAAGTTTGTTCTCACAAATCCCCATATACTATTTGAGCTTCAGCATGAAATCGTACTCAAAATGTTTCGTAATCTCGGGACCTGGGAACATGTTCCACAAGGGATCGTATACCTAAAGACATTGCTAATCCTTTGTAGAAGAAAATTGGACTCTTTCAGGATCAGCAACTGTTTCTCTGGAAGGCTGTAACGATGTCGTATACGATAACTTTGGGAACGTGGCCTCTAGTGTATGTCTCTTGCAATGGCATTGGAATATCTACAGTATATGCATCTGTTTCCAGGCAACCCCTACATGAAGTTGAAGGCGGTGCAAAGGGCCATCAACTGCACCAAACCATGTCCAATGGTGTCCAAGCAATCTGTAGCTGCCTCCAAGTTCGAATATGGAGAGAAAACCTTTGTAAATAGTCCGTACGAACACGCGACCCCATCACCCACGGGATCTGCATGCTCCTCCGCCTCAGGAAAAGAGTCCATATCGTCGGGGTCATACAAGGACTCGTACAATGGTCAAGCAGACATCTATCCTCCAAATTCAGACAGGTTAGTTGGCAATATGATCACCCCAAGATTGTATGTGTGTGTGTGTGTGTGTGTGCGTGTGTGCGTGTGTGTGTGTGTGTGTGTGTGTGTGTGTGTGTGTGTGTGTGTGT
>JAUTBR010102210.1:4404-19895 GCA_032361205.1 Pseudorimula midatlantica
CTGGAGATGCAAGACTTGTATAAAATTGCATTGCAGACTAAATGTTAGTTAGCTTATAGCTGTTATTTTGAGAACATTTCTCGTTTTTATGTTATTCATAAAAATTCTGTGATATTTATTGCAATATAAACTAATACGGAGGTACTTTTTAAGACTTACATTAAGTCTAGACAGATAAGTATCCCGTCTGCGACAAAGTGACTGCTCAGTAGCCATATTTGATTATTGTCGCCTAAATCAACATTGTTGTTTTAAGGCCAATGCTTATGCACTATTGTACGAATGATATTTGACACACGTTCACCAGACATCACATTATATACCAAAGGTATTCATGAGGCTGAGATGTCTTCTTTGTAATCACTTCAATGAAACCCTAGCTTCTGCCTCTCCACCTTATACCCGGGTTAAGCTGTACCCCGTCACCATACTGTCTCCATCACACCCAAATACCCTACTCTATGTTACAAAACGCTTTACAGCATGGCTGTTTATGCAGTACGGGTTATTTAATGCAAAGCAAACAGTGGCCGAGCGTTATCTACTGGAGACTGCGTTGTTACCTGGGTGGACTGTCCGTGAAAGGGTACTCGGTGTCGTATTGGACAACACTGAACAAGTGTCACCTGGTGTAGGGTCGGGGACAATCAACGAGCGCAATTGACAACGAACGAGCGCAGTTGACGACTACGGATGGTGGCGGGCAATTCAACGAGCTTTCGACAGGTGTCGCGAGGCTTACAAAGAGTAGTGAGTCGGAACAGCTGATGCTGTACCATTGAATTGATCAGAAACTGGTCTGCCATTCGGATAGCTTCCTTTCCAGATCGCTGACGCGAAGAGGAGAAATCTGTGTGCGTTCCGTTGTGGATTGTACAAATTTATTGTTATCCGATTGATAACGGCTCCGAAGGTAAGGCAGTAAAAGTATGGTCCGATAACTGTCAATATTGTCATAGTGGACTCAGTGGCCCATTTGTAACATATTTAATGTGATTTCTCTTAGTCATACCCAATCTGGGATACATTCTCGTAATGTTTACAGCGTGATAACAGAAATAAAGCTCAAATGTCCCATCCCATGTGTATCCAATCTCGGAGCTTTGTGTTATATATGACGTTTCATATCCATTTACTACCATAGCAATATCAGATATTGTTATATTTATTGCATTCTTATATGGCATTGATAACTAGATTTATTCCAATATTGGATTAACTGCAGTGGTGTATTTCATTTTGCCTTCATCAAGATACTAGCTGGATATGTTCACATTTGATCATGTTACAAATTGTGGCAAGGTAAATTTAACTTGATGCCATAAATCTTTCAGTTAAACTCCTGTGTCTCCATAAAAATCTGTTTTTAATTATGCTTCTTGGTTCCCTCGTGACCTTGTTATGAATACCAGGTTTTTGCCCCACTGAATGAAACATGTTTGCATGGTAGAAGGTAATGTGTAGGCAGTTCGTATCACTTGAAATGTACTTTATATGTTTTAGATTTCAATGCTGCTAACCTAATACTGTTAGGTATTCTTTCGAGGATTAGCGAAAAGAAATTGGAGCAAGAATCAATATAGTAGCTCCACTGTATTGTCAGCTAATCAGCTTGCAGAAATCACGTTTTTAGTGACACTGTTGGTGGCTTTTGATTGCTGAGGGAGATTAAGAAAAAGCAACATGTTGCCATGGATATCACTACACGGTAAATGTAATTAATTTTGTGTGTGGATGAAATGTGGCATCATTACGACATTAACATCTATAGATACTGACTGCTGGCACAAGTATATTTGATTTCTAGCACTTTATCATACTCTGTTACATTTCAACCATAGCATCTTTTTAACGACTTGTGCAGCTTAACTGAACTGATATAGTTCTGTGTTTGCCTGTTAGAACATTACCAAGACAAGATATGCTAAGACAAATTGTTCACCTTTATTTTACGAAAATGGATTTCCGTATGTTTGGAGATTTGTGTTGCTGAAATGGCACAGTAGTGACTTTAAAGTATGTGTCAAGTGGAGCTAGAGTAGCAACAAAGAGCTGACTTAATGCTTTTAGTGAAAATACCTCATTGGGTCGTTAGTGAAAATACCTCATTGGGTGGTGCTGTAACACAATTACGTGCTCCCTACTGCAGCATCGTTAAGTACAGTACTTCAGGATCCTCTCTTCCTGGCCGTACTCTTGTACTCATGTCATGTTTTCTGTGGCTTCACAACTTTACCATTATTGATAACACAACTTTGGTTAAGCTTTGGCAGACACGTGGTCTCTGTTCTTTCTAATCTTGTGTCTTCAAAGAAATCCCAGTGTAAATCGGTTTTGATGTTTGCCATGGCGGTCAGCGAGGCATGGATCATTAATTTGCTAAGAATTTCTATGTGTTTATTTCACAGGCCCAATAGGCAGGGCTGCTAAAGCGATTTATGTATGCTTCTGTGCTGTCTGAAATGAACTCTTTAGTAGCGTTGGTATAGTGTGGTTGTGGGGTTATATGCTGTCTTTAATGACCATTGCTGTAGTTGGCACACTGGGTTAGAAATCGGGAAGTTCCAGGTTTTAATCCCACCCAGAAGTCCCGTTATGATAGAGCTTCGGTGATGTTTGTCTATGTTAGAATGTTAGTTGTAAACACTTTTAACAGTTATAAACGTGGGAGAGAGTTATGATGTGTCTGCTGCAAAGCGCTATTGGATTGTGTGTATTCTTCTGTACCTATAAGCATAATATGTACTGTACTGTGTCATGGATGTATAGTATACTACATCCTAGTGTATATCTCTATATTTCTCCATATCTAAATCACCTATGGGTGAAAGATTCCCACCGTGACGTTAAACAATAATTCATTCATTCCATATCTAAAGAATATACTTGACTTTCAAAACATGGATACCATATTATATGTAGTATACATCTCTCTCTTTATAAACATGAATACAATATTATATGTAGTATACTTCTCTCTGTTTATAAACATGAATATAATATTATATACAGTATATTTTTCTCTATCAACCTGGATATTATATGATGTCTCCCCTTCTAAGTCATGCTCTACCTACAGCATTATGATTCTTCAGTACCTTACGATCTACCTGTAGATGGTAAGGTAGTGAAGAATTGTAATGTTGTAGGTAGAGCATGCCTCTAAGTATATCTACTGTATCATAGGCTGTGTACCTCCTACTATATCTACATGAATACCATATTGTACTGAAGATATTCAATATTGGAGAATCTATATTCCTGGCATTATCAACTTCTATGGTGTATTATTGCTAATGATAATACATGTATTAAGATTGCTGGATGGAATAACTAAATACATATATTCCTCAATATAATTTAGCAACTGATCCAATATGCTTGGGTGACAAGTGTTAAATCTGTTTCTACAAAGAACACAGTTAATAACAAATTCGTCAATGGCACTTCTGAAGTACCTGGTATGTTAATCTATGGTAGAGTGGCGATCGTGTCTTGGCCAACGATTCTTTTTAATCCTAGCGCAAGGACGACAATATTGTTAATCAAACAGCAATCTGATTCAATGACTGGTCCCTTTCATGTCTGTTTGTCCACTCTGACAGCCCTATTAGAATGTCCAGTGGACCTTGTAGAAGCAATCGGTCAGCATTCATACTTTGTCCACTTATTGGTCATCAGAAAGTAATTCAAGTGGTCAGGATAAACTAATCCAAATGCCTGTCAGAGGACAGTCCAAGTGTGTTATTTACAAATATATCGAAATAAATGTCGTGTATTTCCATTTCATTAAGCTTCAGTTGAGGAAATGACATAAATACATCGGCAGATACATTGACAATCAAGTTCTGCCAATTTGTGTTTGTGAAATGTTATTGTTTTGATGGATGGAATTTGCAATCAGATGAATTATCGATCAAGATTTATGTGCTTTATGTTTGGTATTGTTTCAGAAAATGTGGACGGATGGATGCCTTTTCCGTTTCCACTGATAGGATTGTATGTTGATTTTTTTCCTTCTCATTCTCATGTTTTGTATGGACATTGACATAAATCATCCATGATACATTACTTTGCTCTTGTACATGTTTAACAATGTGTAACACCATCATAGATCAGTTTACTTTGGGTATCAACACAATGTAGCCATTTATCCAATATGCAACTGTTATCATTCATTACTGGAATTCCTCTATTTATAGTCATAACAGAACTGCATTGTCAAACACCACCAGGTCCTTTGATATTTGAAGTCAAACATGAAACTGGTAGCAATTTTGGAATGGAATGAAAATGAAAATGGGAAATTGATTCAGTTGAAAATCCCATTCTGTTAGCTTTATGACGTCACCGATATTACAACAGACATTGTCCCGTACCACTGTTCCCTCACAGAAGCCATGACCGACCATTCCACCTAATTGAAATTCTTCCAATGGTGCTAACCGTTAGCAGAATAGAAAAAGCTGTGAGACGTCGAAATGTGAAAATACGACAGGGAGAATGGCTATTTTCATTATTGATTCAAGACGAATTCTGTAGAAGTCCCCGTGTTTTCTTCTGGAACTGCCCGGATGTCGGAGCGAAAGTGTAACATGTTGCCAGAACAAGTTCCCAGGAACTAATGTAATTTTTCACTTGAATTCCCCAGACCGACTCTCTTCCTTCAGGGACTCGGCATAGCTAGACCCAAGAAATAAATACAATTAAACATTGGTCTTTGGAAACGGCCCACATTGGCTGCCGTTCTATCACTTCCCTGTCCTCATCGCTGAAAGCAGATTAACGTGTGGTCAATTTGAATGCAAGCCCCGGTCGGCTGAGGAATCGCTTGACAATACAAACTGGACGATTAGCTTTAGACTGGACAAATGGATGGCTGGGATGAATGACGTGATATGGAATTACTGTTGGAGAATGGTGAGTGCAGACAGGCTAATGTGGAAGATTTGGAATTTATATATTTATCCAACGCCTTGAATTTCAGGTTGTTGAGACATCTAGAAATACATGTCCTGTAATTGAATTATTGTCTACGTATATGTGGAGCCCTAGGTAGTGGTATTATGCCCTCTTTATACCTATTTTACTACTTTCTCTTTGAATTGTTGACCCAGTGACCCCATTTCTGTGACATTGCCAGCAGGTATTAGGCATGAACCAGGTAACAATTTAATGCATTTAAAAATCAATGAATATTGACTGGCAGGAAGCTATGAGGCGATGGTGACTAAACTTGCTAATACACCAACTTATTGGTTGTTGTTGTTGCTGTTGACTTATTACCAAAATATCTGCTATTATGTATCTGTAATGTTGCAGTACTTGGTTGTTAATACCAGTCGTTGTTCATATGTTCATATGTTTACTGCAACATTCAGTGCTAGTGCTACCAGGCCATTGCAAGTTTCCATCTATTCTAAACTGACAAGCTGTGATACAAGGGAAATAATCTTGAAAGTGGCTCTAAACTCCAATTCCGACAGACCATCTGGCCCTGGTGGTGGTCACAGGTTAACAGCAGTAGTCGACATTGTACAGCTCTACGGGTGTTGCAAGCTTCCTGTTGTTGTAAACTAATAATATATAATACAAATGAAGAGTAATAATAATTTAAAACGAGTCGATTCTAAAGCCAAATTCAAATTGACCATCTGGCCAGAGGTTACGAAACCTTTCTGAGTATGATTTCATGCTCTTCAAAGTTTTGTTCACAAATCCCCATTTGCTTGAGCTTGAGAATGAGCTTGAGAATGAAAACATACTCAAAAACATACTCAAAAACATACTCAAAAACACTCAAAAATATACTCAAAAATATACTCAAAAACACTCAAAAACATACTCAAAAACATACTCAAAAACATACTCAAAAATGTACTATAACCTCTGACCTGGGTTCATGCTTCAAGTAAACCTAATTAATTTGTTCAAATGTTTCATGCAATCTTCTACCCTCATGTCTAAGTGCTCTTCTAAATCAGACAGTAAACAATGTATTAACAATTGAGACGTGCAAAATTAAATCCTGAAGACTTCATAATTTTTCTCACAAAACACAACTCATCAAGTTGAGGTTTCCAGGCTGGGATGTCATGATGACATCCCCCAATGATTTTAACGAAGTTGTGACGCCAATTAGCAGGTTTAATTGTCAGACAACAGTCAAGATCCACCTGAGCATTATTTATGAATTAATATTGATTTTCCTTATTCCACGGAAGTTAGTAACGGTATGACAAATTTCTATTAAGAAATGTATATCTCTGCCAAAAGAAATATTAGTTAAAAAATAAATCGACATAAAAAACTATCTATAATCAATGTTTCGTCTGCAAATTGCCAACATCATCAGGATTTATTAATATTATACAAGTATTCAAAAGAAATATTCAAATATCAATCCGAAAAATATACATATTCCATTACCAATTAAATCTAACATGTCAATGCATATTAAAGTATGTTGATAAAAATACATTAACATTAACAACATTGAAATAATTGTAATAACTAGGTGTTAACATTTTATTTGATTCATTTCTATATTATGTCATGGACTATATGCATGCTTCTCTATCATTATACAGAATATCCGTGTGTCCTTGTTCACCATAATGTGAAAACTGCATGCTATTATTGAAATGTATAGAAAAAGAAAAGCAATAAGTAGAAAGTTACCTTTTCAATGAATCTATACAACAATATACATTAAAATAATTGAATTGCAATGCTTACAAAATGAACACAAACACCGTGAACATTTTACGTGATCAGAATTCAATTGGCGCAAAATTGAGAGCATGAACATTTAGGGACCTTCGGTGACATTTTTTGCAGACGAGCAAATTTGGGCTTCCGCTGTGACCATGAGTTTTCAACGAATGATTAATGGGCTGAATCGCTCAGGCATAGGAAATGTTGAGAGGCGTGAGTTACTGCAGCACCCCGCACATCCAGTTCTGAGTCGCTGCCCCGAGACAAAAGCTGCTCAACAGTCTGGTCGCCAATCGCTTTATTCGTACCCATGCAGGCGTACATTTGGTTAAATGACTCAAATGTTATTGTAGAGCCCATCAAAAAATTAATGGTCGCCGGCAGGACTCAGTCCCTTGTGTATCTACTTGGTCAGATTAAGCCCACTTTTCGGCGTTGGTGCCGACTTGGAAACAAAGAAATATTAAATTTGGCACAGCGCTATTAAAAGGATTGTAATGAGATTTGACTGGATTATCGCTAATACTTAGCCAATGTATAATAAAGAGAGTGGCGCAAAAAGTAATCCATTCTGAAAATCATTTTCAATAAATTTTAATTTCGTTGAAAGCGAACTTTCATCTTTATCAAATGAAATGGCATATGCTGCATGTCATTGAATTAAATCGAATAATATTAATTTGTTTTTCCTTGTTGTTGGAGCCACTGCAATTACGACAGGATATTACAATACATTATTGCCATGTCTGCTTGAGAACAAAAGTACAACACTACGTCATTGTCAGCATGTGTGCCATGTTTTCATCTGACGAGAACACAGCCAATATTGGCACAGTAGTGACAACGGTACATGGACAACAATGACACAGATTATGATGAATAGACAACGTTGCATGGACAATGGTGACATAGAGAATGGTGACACGAATAATGATGTCACGGACAACAGTCACTGTGACACTGGTAGTGGTGACTCAGACACCAGTTGCAACACGGATGATGGTGACAGATCATGGTGATATGGACAACAGTGACAAGGTCAACAATCTGACTGTCAATCATACAGAAAATGGTGGTTAAAGAAATGGTAGAACAAAAGGCAGTGATGGTCATCATTGAAACTTTGATATGAACAATAATTACTATACAACAGTGCCATGGACAATTAGTAACATAGACAATGGTGTCATACATCAATGAAACGGACAACTATGAAATAGACATACTGGTGACATAGACAATGCTGACACTGTGAATGGTGACACATACACTGGTGACAGACAATGCTGACACTGTGAATAGTGACACATACACTGCCGACATAGACAATGCTGACACAGTGAATGGTGACACATACCCTGGTGACAGACAATGCTGACACTGTGAATGGTGACACATACACTGGTGACATAGACAACAGTGAAACAGACAATAGTGACAGACCAAAGTGACAGAGATAATGGTAGCATAGACAGTGGTGACATATAATATTGTGACACAAGGGTGACGGAGGCAACAGTGACACAGTCAATGGTGACACAAACAAAAGTGATATGTATACAGACTGGTGACAAAATAATGGTGACATGGGACAGCATACAGCGACACAACAACCATGACATGAAGCACGATCTGCTGTTCATACGCAATCACAGATTAAGATGATCCTATTACGGCACCTTGTTAACGTCCCCCCCAAAAAACGCTACGGGTTATTGCCGAACAACTTGTTAATTATCGCGATCATTGTTTGAAGCTATTAAACCATGATCAATACAGTCTCTGCTACTGTAAGTCTTGGATTAGGAGCTAAGGATGCTTGCTGCTAATAGAAACAGAAGGGATGAATATCGCTATAGTCTGCTCCAGATTAATCCCACTTTTAGCAGAGGTTACTTGCATTACTTTATGTATATATAGCATCATGATTGCTTCTCTGTCGGATTAGCGTCCAATGTAAGGATGGTCATGACTAAGTTTCGTATTTATATATCCGAGTAGAATAGAATGGAAATCAAACAATGTCTTCTTCCTACAAGAGCAACAAATGATACTGTGTGGCATATTGTATAGTACTAGTAATCATATTGTAGCATATAGCATGTAGCATATTGTCAATTTATTGCCCCAGTGAAATTAGTATTTGCATCACCGTTGAAATGATAATACGCAAGATTCATACTCTTCCTTAGCAACAGATTATTCACACATATTGGATAATACAACAGGTATTTTCCCTCCGAAGTTGGATAAAGTAAAACCATCTGTTTTTTATTTGATATTACATGTAATTTACTAAGCCAAGCATATTTCACCGATTTCAGTGACTTGGTTTAGAAAAATGCATTGCAAAAGAAAACGAATCGCTCGATTCTACAACCAGTATTGCAGTTAAAAATATGCTCGATTTTTATCAGTGATGAAAATAATAATATTTGTCATTATAAAAATTTTGATTAAATTTCGTCAAATCTGGAATACGAATTTCGATATCAATATTATGTCAGTTTTCACTCTGTTCGCCTATAACGTAAATGTTTGATGCAATCTCATCCTATTCCCTGCGTAAATGAGGTATTTGCCTTCCTCCACTGTGGAAATCCAACTGTATATTGATCCCTTACATCACACCTTCTGAACGTAACACCATCTTGGCGTGAAATATCTTATTTTTTGTATTCTCTAGCAGTTAAATCGAAATTGACTTGTTTCACGTGAGCTATTGCATCCATACTTGTTCTCCCATGAGCTGTTAGATGTGTATTTCCTATGCAAAATTGTCTTTTGCGGATACAGTGCAAATTCATTTTTTAACACCAAAGAAATTGATTTTCGATCTACTTTTCAAGAGATATCTTCCTCGAGTGTCTTATGTGAAGAAAGCCGACGCTACATGATGATCCATCCTTTCTTTTCAGAGTTTCTGAAGGATAAGACTTGCTGGGTTTGAATCCAGAGAGAGAAGTGAATCCAAGGTAAGGATTAATAATTCATTGATTAGAAATTACACTGTTCTGAGTATTTACAGTCCTGCAATGATCGACAGTATCATCGTCTTGGATACATTTTCAGAACAAAATTTACCTCGTTTTTAATCTTATGTTTTTATATTCTTAACCCTTTAACAACCAGGAGCACCTACAGACACTCTAATAGCGCTTATTAGCACTCTAAGAATGAGGTTACTATCATCAGTAGCGCCTACTGCTGAATGACGATAGGTAGCTGTACGTCAAAACAGGTGTAGTAGATAAAGGGTTAATGCGGTTTTACAAATTAGACTGTTCCAATCAAGTATGTTTTTATATAAAATATTGGCCAGCCAGCCATACATACCACCCAGAAAATTGAAAATATGTTTGTCGTAAAAATAATAATTTAATCAAAACAAATCTGAATGAAATCGTACCTCATTAAAGATGTATGCGTTTTGAATTATACTCTTAAATGCAGAAAGATTGTGCATTAAATCCAGATTTGAAATAAGACTTAATGCAAGACTGTGACTTGAACTCTGGATGTCTTTTAAAGTAAATGAGCCGTTGGTGAAGTAATGCAGTGGAAATATGGGAGTCATTATAAACCAGGATAAATTATAGAATTTTCATAATTCGATGATTCGCAGCATCCTTGCAGCCGCCGGTCGTCTGGCGTAATGAGACAGGGACGGATTATTAATCGCAGTCATTATGCCTCGGCTGAATTGTCTCCCCTGGACGGGTCAGAACGCAGAATTTATTAACACAGACATTTAAGAATTGCAATAGTTACAACGCGATCAAGAGACCGATACGATACATCCGATTTGCCTGCCGATCCATATCGAGACCCCGATGGCTGACAAAGTGAAGGCCAACACTGCCGCGAGCTCAGGACAATGGAGTTGGGAGCCTTGTGGCTTTAATGGCCAAAATTTATGTGATTGTCTGTCCCTGTGCTTGATCATAGCTAGGTGGCCCTAATTATGATATCGTCAGTTTGCATTGTTACGCTGTAGTGAAATGTTTGAAATCGGGAAGGATCCATGCAGATGCTTGTGTTTGATGTGGAGATTAACATTGGTACTTTTGGGTAAAATTAGAACTATGAGTTACACATCGCAGCGTTCTTAACTTCGCTCACTGAGTTGAATTTTCTTGTTAAGAGAGAATTTGAGATAAAATTATGGTGACAAGATGTTTTGTTAGATCACAACTGTGGTAAAATCACTTGCATCAACTTCTGCTAAGAGAAAGTCAACATTGACTCTTTGAATAGTGATGTTGTTGATAATATGAAAATGGATGAAATTGGTTACAATTTAATATTGGGAGTAGCAACAATGATTAATAGGATTTGATTCTGTTCTTTTGTGTGTTTTTTGCAGTCGGTGCTGACAGTCACTTAACATTTTATTACTGTTTCCATCTTGAAAATGTTAAGCAAAAAATCAACAACGCACATTTGGTTTTCATTGTTAAATGCATCATCCATGTTCTGCACGTGTCTCTTGCATTAACACCTAAATCTGGCTTCTCTGTGAAATCGTTAAACGTGGAAATCGAGACCCACATCTTCGACGTAGAAAACTCTAGTCATCCATCCCCTTTACTTTTTGAATGAAAAATGTTTAGTTTCTGAAATTCTGGAATAATTATGAGTTCATTTAGACAACGGGTTGATTGAGTCATGAAGTCATGTCCCCGAAACCATTCAATCATTTGTGGACCTTTTCCAGAAGTAATTACTTTCAACTTTCAAATTGTGACAAAGAGAATGTTGTTTTTGTACAGATTACACTGCCCCTGTTCTTTGGATAAAGATGTTTTAAACATTATACCATAGGAGTAGTTGCCTCATGGGTCTTCGGTCTGTAGATCTGCAGTCCGTGGTCTATGGGTCTGCAGTTGTAGCGAGCAGCTGTCGGTATACATCTGGAAGTTTTCTCTGTAAACTTTAAAAGCTTTCAGAAAAAATGTATCTGAAATAGGTATCCATTTTGAAGTGTTTTCTACATGTATTTCACGTGACACATGAAGGTAACCATGACAAATGTTTTGCAGAAGACTTGTAACAGGAACAGAACCTTGTAACTGTAACAGGAACAGAACCGTGTAACTGTAACAGGAATAGAACATTTACGTCTATATATGGTAATTGAATTCACATTAAAAGCATACAATCACGGTTTGTTTGACATATTTCATGGTAAAATATATTTAACCTGAAAGTATGTAAATTTGATTTGTCATCTACATAAGTATGTTTGGCAACAAACTACATTTTCTACATGTCCTACATAGTTTAAATTTTTTTTTTTATCCGAGATACCTTTAAATGATATTTATGGTTGTTTTGGACTAGTTCTTAGCTACAGTTGCAAAATACATTCACTTAGCATACATAAAATCATGTTTGTACTTCTAAAACCTTTTCCACAGCTGTTTGGTAGACAACTATCCACTGAAATCCCCTGTAGTCTACTGATAGACAACCTGAATATGGTCGTATTGCTATTTGGTTCATTATGTCAATGCAAACATTATACCACAACTCAGTATTAAAAATATAATATGCAACAGCAATGTTTTCTCGAAATTCCTTCATAGTTCAGTTGATGCATCAAAGATAAGATAAATAGCGGAACGTTCCATATATTCATATAAAACATTAATATTTTGATAACTATTGAGTACTGGGGACTAAGTACATCAGTAAATAATAACTTTTGGGTGGATAAATCTAAAGTTGATGTTGTAGACGTCCCAAATTTATCTTGCTAATTTGTCGTTTTTTTCCAAATACACCAAACCCAGATCAATTTTCCAACACACATGCTTTGTATATGATCAACGACGCAAAACACTCATTTATTTCCAGTTTGAGCGGATAGGCCTAAATCATTATAAACTTGCCCTTTAAAGGGACATTGTCCGTGAAATAGGGTTAACTTTGGTGACTGTCTCTATGAAACATATTTTTAGTATGTATATGGTACATGACTTCATGTTAAACATAACTATTTTATTATTTATCCAGTAGTATGATATAAATATTGCCTGGCATTTTAGTGTAATTAAAAACTGTATTTGTGTGAATGTGAATAATACATTAAGAGAAAGATTAATATTGATACCCATATTTTACTACCTACAGTATTAATTACATACAGATAGGTTATATTATAAAGCGATGAGTATGTAGAATATCTTTCAACAGCAATAGGGGTTATACATAAAAGTTAATATGATAATAGTATGACAAATAACAAGGAATGTCATGACTTGTGATTATTGAACATTGAACATTCATCACTTTCAAATCTCTAAATCTGTTTCCATATTAATTCTGTATAAAGATATTTCAAATTTTCATTCCAACCCTGATGCCTTTCAAGTTCACAGACACGTAATGGTGATTCCTAGTTTTATGGCACACATGATGACAGTGATGGCGACTATTAAACATGGGTCTAGCTGGAGACAGATCTGGTGTCAGACCTTCAAAAGTATGTAAATCAGAGGAAAACATGCTACAGAATGATAACACTTGATTATTGAAATCCGCCCCTCCGCCAGGGAAAATGTGGCAAAAAATAGTCATTTATTTTTCCACTCTGTTGCATATTCCATTCCGTAACAATTACAACCACTTCGCACCCCTGTTTATCAAATTTTATTCTCCGCACATGAATAATGTTTTGGGGCTGCGTTGATATTTTATGACATGCATTGGAGAAGAATTTGGCCCTCTGTCATGTGTTAAAAGCTCTTGAATTTCTTCAAGCCTTGTTGGAGCGGTCCTTGTGTCCTTAATAACCAACATGCAGCAGAGAAATCTAAGTTTTCAACTGAGTCACAGCTTGGCTTATGGTAATCTGTCTATAAAAGAAGAATTAACACGGTGTAATCTGCTTCACAGCTGCCTCCTTGGGTGAATACATTTGGTTTATGCTGGATCGTGACAGAAATATTATTTAATTTTAATTTCAAAATTAGTTTTTCGGTGCACCATGTATTAACATTTGTATTGCCAGAAATGTATTTAATTTATTTAGATAGAAAAATATGCTGGTCTTTAAAATGGATATAGAACAGATATTGATATGTTGTTTTGCGTTATTATTAGAATGCAGTAGCTGTTCAACCCTACGAGGTATAATGCCATGTTAGTTTTCCATTATTCAAATGTTGATTTTACACTGTGGGTCTAGATCAACATTTTGTCTTAAAAACATAACTGAAACGTCAGATAATTTCAATTATTAATGCTAAAAGGGGATGTGTTTCTATATATCTCAAATTAAAGTTAACTGTTTTATCAATTCTAGACTCGCTAATTAATGTATACATTGATTCTTACACTATTGTATTAGACAATATGTTTAATTTATTATTTCCTTATTCATGACACAAGCTACTGATGCTGGTACACTAACAGTTGTAGCAAAGTTTACAATATTCCTCTTATAGTCTGTACAAATATTGATTTCTGTTAAAGAAGATAACATGAAATACATCTTGTGTTGATATCAGGCCACTGTAATACATCAAACATCGCTGTCCTGTCTGACTGTAACTATTCTTTAGTACAAGGGAGAGGAAATTGGCCACAAATCTTCATTGAAGTCGTGGCTAGATTGCTCCTTGATAACTGGAACCATGGAAGGGACATTTTGATCTCCGAATATACTTGTGTCAGGACGGACAAAGTCTATCCATGGGATGTCTGTTTTGAATCAAATGCAGAAATTTGAAATATAATCCAGCGATGGTTTTCTTTCATGTGGGCCCCCATGATACATTCCATGAATAGATATTGGATGATGGCGTCTGTCGTTTGATTACCACCTGCATGATTGGTATGCTGTCTGAAGTGGAGAGTGCTTCCATATGTGGGTGGATGGAGTGTGGGGGATGCGTGGCTTGGTTGGGGTGGGACAGGATTCCTACACTTTGCTTCATGTGCATGTGCATCGGCCATATCATTGCTTTTTATTGTTGTAGGTTCTCCTTCCTACTGTAACCACACCAACATCTAAAACCTTCAACAGTGTCGTAAAACTAGTATCAGTTCACTCATTTGTCCATGTTATATAGACCAAAACCTTCTTTTCCTGATCATCACAAATGGGTGAAAGATTCCCGGAGCAACTTTAAACTCCATTATGACATTCTTTTCCTGAACTAACTATTAGTGGAGACCTTTGTATTATTAATATAAAATTATAATTCATATCTTCATGCTTGTTTTCTGAACTGGGGTTTAAAGCCGCTTTCAGCTTCAAGATTCTTTCACTTTTATCATAGCTTACAGGTTAGGGTAGGAAGAAACCTGCAACAGTGCTAAATGCTGCAGTAAACCTGCGAGCACCAGCTAGTACTGACAGACCAAGAATGATAAATGCATTGCCATGGTACAGACAGCACATCCTATCATGATCAGGTCAAAGAGTTCAATCAAGTACATCAGTGAGGAGTATTATTGTCCCCACCCACCAAAATCACAGCTTATCATATTTCCAAGCATCGAGTATGTCATTATCATTGTGAATAGTGAATATAAAATTCCCAACTATATCTTCATAAATGAGCTTAAAGGTGAACCTCCCAATTCATGATGAAGAAGGTGGATACTGTTATGGGGGATATTATTAGAGGATATTATTAGAGCCATTCCTTCAGATCGAAAGGACCGTCCCATCTCGTCCTATGGTTATTAGTCCATGAGCCAGGAGGGTCTACCGTGCACCCCACCCCAGACTCTCCAAGAGTGGTATAATTTTGTTCAGGGAA
>JAUTBR010102655.1:0-10971 GCA_032361205.1 Pseudorimula midatlantica
TTAAACTGTCGAGCTATTTCATTGGTCGACCAAAGGGAGATAATTTGTTAGTGCACACCAGATGGTGCTTTCTAAGCAATAACATCCGCGGGGATGTGATTATAAAACACACAGGGTCTAATCAGCAAGATTCAAGGTGATGACCCTTTGGACAGAGGATGGATCCGCCCCTGAATTGGATGACAACACTGTTCTAGAAAAACTATAATAACACCAAAATTTCAATTGTTCAAATTACCTTGACAAAGGACAGCAAGAAAACCTGTTTAAAAAAAAAGAAGAGATAATATAAATATACATATTTTTTTGTATGTGATTACGGTAATTAAATTGCTTTCATACAATATTCATATCAAGAATATCATAGTAATTTCTTCTTCATATAATATGACAATCATTAATCATAAAGTTGTCACATTTGTTGAATTGAACCCTTTGAAATATGATTTCATCATAATCCTTGACATTGTCATTATTTTGGTATTTTTTTCTCTCCTTTATATTCTTAAATTGGAGTTTTTAGGGCTACTAACAATACTGGGTACTAGTATTATTATTTTTGTCTCAGAGTGCAGACTCAGTATATGTTAACATTAAAATAAGTGAAAGACTTACATAGTGTGTACAGAGTTGATGAAGACATCCTTCTGTCTGGTGAGCACCAGGTCGTGGTGTGTGTGTCCTGGTCAATGGCAGACCTGTATAGATCTGCAAATACCATCATCATCATAATCATAATCATCTCATCAGCAGCAGCGGCAGCATCAACCATCATCATCATCAACAACCATCATCATTATCAATATCATCAACCATCAAAAATCATCATCAACCATCATCATCATCATCATCAACATTCAACCATTATCAACTATCATGATCATGATCATGATCAACCATCATCATCAACAACTATCATCATCATCATCATCAATATCATCAACCATGAAAAATTATCATCAACCATCATCATCAACAACATTCAACCATTATCAACTATCATGATTATGATCATCATCACCAATCAACATTCAACCATCATCAACCATCAACATTCAACCATCATTAACCTTCATCATCATCAACATTCAACCACCATCATCAACCATCATCATCATCGTCACCACCATCATCAACAACCATCATTATCATCAACAACAACAACATACTACTGGACAACTGAAATTAATACATTGATATTTTTTATATATTCTTCCATGATATGTATACTTCAATAGATTCTACTCAATATTAACATTGGCCTACTTGTTATACATCAATATGTTCTACTTACCATACTCATTCTAGTACCAAATACTCATGATATAATCTAGTTGATATTGGTATATAGTCCTACTTAATTGTCAATCAATTTAACTTTGGATGGTCATGGTACCTAACACAGGTAAATGCACACACAGCAGCATGTATGGAGTGACAGTAAGAGGCAGGTAAACACTGGGGATAGCAATACGGTATATAGACTGCTACTGTATGTTGATGTCACATAACTAACAATGAGAAACCTCTTTTGTAACATTGCACCCAAACTGGCATATGCCTTTCATTAGTAGGCCTATTAAACACATTATTAAGCTATATTATATAGACATGCAAGATGCCAATTTGTGTTTGCATATATATATATATAATACCGAATGCAGTATAATACCGATTAATACCGAATGCAGTATATGATTGCGCACTATACCATATTAGAATAGTAGGCCTAACAATTGTTTTAATTAACAGGTAAATTAATTGATCAATTTCCTACCTGGATTAGTCCAAGTGTCTTCAGTCCAGTATGACGTTGTCCATGCAGCAGTCGCAGTGTAGCGGTAACCTCCCTAGCACACCCACAAGCATTGGACATCAGCCTATAGCATGCATATACATAGTACCGTTCAACGAACGACCGGTTTGGTTAGTACAGAAATAGACAGCATTGTGTTGACAGTAGCGCCAGCCAACGTAACTCCGCCCACTTATCCAGGTGTGTGAACGTATAACTTGAGGAATTGATAAGAAACGGAAGATAGAATCATCTTATACAGGTAGGCTATACAGGTGTTACAGAATATCTAGCATGAACCAATACAACATTTATAAATATATAAAGTATATACTTTAGTAGTAGCATTCGTTTTTATGAGTAGCATATTTGAATTAATTATTTTATAAACAGGGTTTCTAGTGTACACTTTATAACGAATGTACAGTCAGCCTCCACGCCTACGTTGCACACCACATGCATAACACTGAGCGTAACGCAAAATAGCGTACTTTATTCTTGCATGTTTGTATGCATAAGTCACGTTATTAACGATTTAAATACGGCTGGTCCAAACGTAAAGATTGTTATAGCAGACATATTTATAAGATGAAATATAGGCACCTAAAATCGTCACAAACAATGCACATAGGCCTATTGGCTATAGCAGAATTTTCACTAGTGAAAGTAGGCCCTCACGAATTTTGAATACAGTCATAAACGGCGTTAGGATACTCAACCATAGTGTACATACTATTGCTTCCATTAATGGAAACACCAATACATATATAGACGACTACTAATAAATAGCTGTCCTTCCGTTGTTGATGTATTCAGTTCCCATGTATAATGTGAGCTTAGGAATAGGCCTACATGTGAAATAATAAAACAGAAACGAGTGATGTCATAATATATCTGTTTGAGCATTAGTTACGGATCTTATTTTAATGAGACTGAGATATCAAGAACTTAGTAGTCTTTTGGGGGATCGTATTTTTTCTTCGGAGACGAGTGCAAAGTATGTAAACGTGGGGCCTACTCCAAAAACTTGCATTCCCCGTTTCTTTGAATCGTATATTTGATGTCTATGTGTTCCAGTATGTAGCCCTGCACATATGATAAGAGTTGATTATATATGTGGGTAAAACACTAGTAGTAGTTTATTAAGATGCGACTTTGGATTTTAGTTCGAGTTAGCCATTCCTGATCCAAATATTCGATCCCGAAAGTAGAACATGGCGGTTAATGCAAATACGGAGTTTGTCATGAATGAGTGGAATAACCGGTTTTGCCGTCTTCCTACTATGAATAGCATCAACAATAGCCAAACATGCTCGACTGCTAGGTCGATAGATTTTCGCGATCGGGACAGGGCGTGTGGATAAATGCACAGCGAGAATTGTGAGTACGGCTATCATTTCTAAATTGTAATTCTAAAGTGGGACTTTTTTACTACAGCAGGATTACCCGGCTAGGAAAAGTTGACGCATTTTATTACAGTTGTCATAATCCCGTCGAAGATCTGGAGTCTAGTATATATATATTATGGCATTGACAACATGCATAATAATGTCGACGGTATACACACATGAAAGTGATCAAATTTGCAGATAAACCGGTAAATGCTACCATATCCATAAATGAATTCTTTCTTTGCTTCTTCATTCTTTGCTCATATATCGTACGTCTACATTTAAATATATTAGAATGATGTATTTGAGATATTAATAATAAATACGACAGCTATTTGTGCCAGCCTACTAAGTGACATATTGAATAATGATCCCACTACTTGTATAACTCTTAGAAGCTTAATGAGATACTAAAAGAACAATAAAATGGTTTAAGTGAAATTAATAGATTTAATTATGATCAAAGAAGTTGCTTAGCATGATCATGTTTATGCAACAACATGCACTTAACTAGTAAGGATTTTCATATAATAACCTTAGATCTACCTGTAAATCTAGATCAATCTAATACTATAAGATACATTGTAACTACTAGTATTAACAATTATTGTTGTTATTTGTTATACATGAATGTACCCTAGTGGACTTTAATTGCTTTATACAATGTTTCAAGATGTTGAACACTGTTCTACATGACAATAGTTTGATCTTTAATGATAGCTCAGCTTTTTAATAAAATAAATCATCTGAAATAGACATATGATAATCATTAGGGCAGGGGCGGATCCAGTGGGGTGAACCGGGTGGCTAGCCATCCCCCGTAATTTCTGACCAAAAAATAAAAAATAAAATGTATACTGTATGCATTATTTATTATATACATGTATTAGCTGTGGCAATCTTTATTTGCAAGAATGGCCAATATTTAATGAAATTATGATGACTGAATATAGATATATATATATCTATGCAATTGACAGCGACAGTCATCTCGATGTTCAGATAATAAGATGTGTGAGTTAAAGGATTCAGCTGCACTGATAATAAATACTGATAATAAAAGACCGATCAGATGATCAGTATACACATACATGTATACTCAACACACCTATATTTCTACTATTCCAATTTAAATGTGTAATTAACACTGTAATCATTATATAATTAGTTTAGTCTGCGATTCCTTGCGTAAAACTATGTGCAATTGTTTAAAATCGTTTGGCTTAAAGAAATTTTCACCTGTCAGGGACTCAAAATTAATGAAGATAAATTATAGAATCCTCGTTTGATTCACGCATTAATATAGCTAAACAGTTTCAGTAATTTTATTCCTTATTCGCGATTGGCAACATCGAAACCGAATGTATAGGCATAATCATGGGAAAGAGTAGGATCACTGGAAAATACAATCAACTATCGATGGTTTCGATAGTGTACTATTTTTACACACTTAGACCAAATTAGTTGAAAACTCTCGAGCATTGCAACACTATGATAATCCATTCCATATATATTTGGCAATTAGCATGTTTGTGTAACAATATTTTTATTTGGGCATTAAATCAAATTATAAAAACATACTATTATCTTGCATTTTATTAATTAAATACCAGTTATATGTACATTAGTAGCCACTATATTACAAATAATAAATCATCTTTAAAAGACGTATAGTTAAAAACAAACTATCGCAATAGTATTGCGATAGTAGCGATAGTAGCAAAACTATCGCAATACTATTGCAATAGTAGAATTGGCCTCAAATAGTCACCGCTAATAGAAACAGTGAGTGTAAGCACATACCTGTATACTGGAATTGACTACAATATGTATGTTTTCTTCTCTGTTTTCTTACAGAAGTCTGCAGGTAGTAAGAAGCTTTGGGTGAACTTCCACCACGATGAAGTTAGTCTGGGTGGTAGGGCTGGTGGTTCTGCAGCTAGGTATGTATCATACTGTATGACATCTCGGATGAGGGTCTCAATTTCTTCATTAAGTCAACATATTTCAGTGTACAAAATAATTAATGAAAATAATCGGGGGGGGGGGGGTGCGGGGGTCATTCTCCATAGGCCCAATGTTAAAGGTGGTAAAAGTGAAAGAACCTTGAAAGCAGCTCTAATATCCAAACCCCAAATAAATAATAAACAAATATTTAAAAAGTATATGCATTTAAAATGAAGCTCTACTGAAAATGAGCCAATTACATGAGACAAAACATTTTTTTACAAAAAGATTTACATGTGTAAAGCTTGCGAAATTAATCACAGAATACTGGTTTACCCACAAAATAATGTATAGTTTATAGAATGAACAATAAAATGTATGCTTGATAATTTCTATTTTGTAAAAAGACTATTTCAATGCTGATGAAAGGCTGAAAGCATTGGCAAAATGATGCATGCATATTTGTAATTGTAACATTAGAGAACAATATCACTGACAATATTGATTGAACATACCGGTATTCTTTTCAGGAATGACGTATGGTGGATTGCCATATTTTGTAGATAATATGCACAATCTTCAAATCAAAGAGGGCACACCCGCAGGTACGTGTGACATTGGTATCCTTGGTAACTGTGGCAATGTACAACTGCTAATTATCACATGGGTACAATATTGGTACCATAGTAACATGCGTTGTATATTTATATTTTTCACATTATGACCAAATATGTGTAAATAAAATTTTGCAAATTATAAGAAAGATATCCATGGACATAAAAATGTCCGGAATTTTAGTATTGGAGAAAGTGTGACAGCGTGTGTCATGTTTGTTTACAGGCACAAAGGTATACACATTGCTCGCTGAAGATCCTGATGGTGGGGCCATCTCATACTATCTTACGGCAGACTTCTTGGCAGTGGATGTCAACAGTGGGGTTGTGACACTTACACGTATTGTTGACTACGAGACTGAGGTTAGAGCATGCTGTATATCATTGAATACTTCATGTAAATGTATGCAAAATACTGTACAACCAGGGATGACAGTTG
Source organism: Pseudorimula midatlantica (assembly GCA_032361205.1). Classification (NCBI taxonomy): domain Eukaryota; kingdom Metazoa; phylum Mollusca; class Gastropoda; order Lepetellida; family Lepetodrilidae; genus Pseudorimula; species Pseudorimula midatlantica. Next base: position 6,187 of record JAUTBR010102655.1, read on the forward strand.
TTTAGTTTTTAACTCATGCAAGTTTTCTCATTGCAAATGGGTGAAAGATTCCCACAGCAATGTTAAACTCCATATTCACTCACTTATTGCAAGTTTTCATTCTCTTGCCATCAAATTGTCTGCTGAGAACCAGACTATTCTAAATCCAATTTAAAAAGAAAACAGAGTTAAGGTTACATCTAAGGTCAAATTAGGCCCTTGATCTATCTCCTCGCGAAGTTTCTGCTTCAAAATCGCAAAATAAATGTGTTTCGGGGGGTCAATATTGGTGTATAAAATTGTTCTAACTCCGAAATCTATAATATAGGATAGAACAATCAGTCATGATAAGACTTTGGACCAGACTGTTCTATTTGCAAATGCTATTAATAATAGTTGACATGATCAGTTGTTTCAATACCGGTAGGTGCAGCAACCGGCAAAATTGTCTATTTTGGAGTATTTCCGTAATTTTACAATCTACTTTCAATCTTGTTGATACTACTTTGTATGATTTGTGCAGGTCTTTTGCCTCTTACTTTTGCTACTCTGCCACCTACTTCCAATTCTACTGAAACCACTGCATGATTAATGAAAAGTTGTGGAAATAGGACACTGCTAGGAAAGTCATTTCTTTTGCATTTTTATGAAACTAGCTGGATTTATTTATTATTATTTTGTATCAATTATATATTTTTTAATCCATATATTTGTAAACATTTACAGCTGTATTTTATGAATAAGGATGTGCAAAACTTAAAATCGCCATTTTCTCAAAACCGTTGTAGTAGGAATTAGAATATGCTGGTTCTCAGGTGATGAAATGGTTGACATTAAATGTTCATACATGTATTTGCTCTTACTCTTTGATGAATGTTTATTTTATTTATTTTTTTATCATGAATTGCTATTGTTGGTTTTGATTACTGGTACATGTATATTTACAATATGTCTAAATATTACCTGTACTGTATCTTTTCAGGAGACGAGTTATTTCATACCGATTGTAGCAGTAACTATTGATAATCAAGAAGTAAGTTCAATCAAAATTACAACTATATACTCCAAATAAATTGATTATTGGCCAGTAGCCTTTTTAATATAGGTTTATTTTAACTACAAAGAATTTCCAAATGTCTACAAGTTCTTCAAGGACATGCATTCATACATAACTATTGGAAGATGAATAACACCTGATTGCTCAATCTCATCTGAACTTTAGTACAAAATATGTGAGTATATTTGGCAGGAATGTGAAATAAGAGATATCCCCTCAGCTATCAATAATAATTCAATTTGTATTGATCTGTGTCTCTCATGCTTTTCACGGCCATTGTTAAAGATATTTTTTATTATGTTTTTATATTTTTTATCTAACAATAGGTGAGACAGTAATACGGTACTCAATTTATCTGTGTAAATATTATTGTGCTTAATTACAACAAGAATGTATTTTTTGTAATGCAGGTGGTGTCCACCCCTTCCGTACAGATTATTGATGTGAATGACAACCCGGCCAGGTTCTCTGCAGAAACCTACTCCTTACATCTGGCAGAGGTAACAACTCCGTTCAGGAAATTACTTCTGGTTTTTCATCACGTTTTGGTGAAATATTCCTGCTGTAATGTAAAACAATAATTCACTCACTATACTTCTGTTTTATTCAAGCATCATATTCTCTAATCCTGGAGTGGGTAGATGTTTACCACCCAGCTACCCAAGGTGCTATTTAATAAGTCGGCTTCAGCAGCGAGTGGGGTTAATGATGTGATTCAGGAAAGTCCTTCGTTTCTAGAATCTCGCCAATCTGATTTCTTCAGTGGTTATGATCACATATACTGTATATATATGTAAGCTAGTAGATTAGTAAACTAGTAGATCCTATGATCAAGTATGGTGAAGGTAATTACATTTCAAAAACAAAAGAAAAGTGCTGTTTATTGTTATATTTTTATTGTAGAGATAAAATAATGTATTTAATTTGTTTAATCATTCAATTATTTAGCATTTCAATTACAACCATATTTTGTACTGTAATTTGGTTGTCTATAATTATATGAACACAGATCAATTATTTTTTTTGTATATTTCTAATAATTCAAACAGCTACACATTTAATTATTTTCTCCTGTTTGAATTGCTAGGGTAATTATGGTCTTCAGATTAATAACTTATGTTTTTGTTATCTACAGAATGCAACCCTAAATACCATCATATCACAGCTGAAAGTGTCAGACTTGGACTATACCGGAAGCCAAATCACAGTTATATGCAATCCCAACGCTAAGGGTGTTCCTACAACTGATCAATCTGTAAGAATATCCACACTACTCTCAACAAGTCTCCTTACATCGACACTACTCTCAACAAGTGTCTTTATAGCCACAGTCTCCTTACATTGACACTACTCTCAACAAGTCTCCTTACATCCACACTACTCTCAACAAGTCTCCTTACATCCACAATACTCTCAACAAGTCTCATTACATCCACAATACTATAAACAAGTCTCCTTACATCCACAGTACCCTTTCTAACATCTTTAACTGTCTCCCCACTGTAGGAGACAACCGGAGATGCCCGATGATCCAGATTATCGAACAGGAGTTTGTAACATTACCTGCCATTCTATTGAATTGTAGTATTAATTTTGATGATAATATTACATAATGGACATCACAGCAGTAATTATGTTTAATCCAGCAGGAAATTGGTTAACAACACAAATTTACAAGTAATCACTGGTAATCTGACCGACTCCGACACACTTATTACATTATCATGTAATACGTTACTGACAAATCATGATGGTAGTGAAAGAATCTAGAAAGCGACTACCAATTTAAAAAATAAAAATACAACAATTAACATTACATTAGATCTACTAATAATAATAAGATTTTAGACCACCTTTTCCTAACTACTGGATTAGCGCAGCGATGTTAAGCTCATAAATTCACTCACTCACCGACCCATGTTCCTTAGGATATGTTACCTGAAATAACACTATTGTGCTGTTATTGCAAGACCATCAAGTTATTGCTAATTCTAACATGACATGTATGAATAACCTACAGCGATTGGTCAAAAAGTGCCACGCCCATGAAATCAGAAACTGTCTATTCGCGTTCAGTGTTCAATTCAAATTTAGACAGTATTAATTTACGATTGATTGCCTCAGATTTCCTAACAGTAGACCTTTATTCTGATACAACTATCTTTCCACAGCAAACATATTTGTGTGTAGATTCTCAAACCTCCTTACAGCTACCTGCACTTTTAGAGCAGACAAAATACAAATAAATACTAATAAATACTAATAAATGTTTAATATTGCATCCATATAATATGATGTTGCCACTTTAGCACTGCCACTTGGTCTGTGGCCATCCACATCCGTATCAGACATTATTTGGTATGATGTCATGCTCAACTCAAAGTTTCTTCATAACTCCCCACAGAAACCTTGAGTTTGAGCATGAAATCATACTCAAAATGTTTCGTAATTTTGGGGCCAGGTCGTGATTCAGATTTTACTTATGAGATTTTACTGGTTTCAGTATGTGCAAGCCTGCAATACATTCAAGGTGAACACTTTGTCTGGAGGTAACAGGGATTGGACTGGGGATCTGCTGCTCGTCAAACCGCTGGACTTTGAGGCTAGAACTACATACCAGCTTCCTCTACAAACATATGTATGTACTGCTCCTATAGAGTTACGTTAACCTTTTAAGGCACCCGTCCTGTAGGACATGCATAAAATAAAACTACCTGTCCCATCAGTTATACCACATGTCCTGAAATAAACCCATTGTGTTCACGCTGAAGAAATGTGATAAATTAGCGATATAGGATTTTGAGCACATGTCCGGTCAGACAGGTGGAATGTGGTGTTCACATGTCCTCCATGAATTTTACCTGGCCTGGACAGGCAGACAATCCTTACTGTCGAGCACTGCACCCCAATGTCAGTTCTATGCACTATCGATAAATGTAAATATTGTTACAAATTGACTATAACTTTTCAAGAAGTAATATAATGGTAATACTGTAAATCACGAAATTAATGCGTCACTAATTGAATGTGACCTCTAGATTTTAGACATAAATGCGACACCAATAAAATGCGAATGGCCATGTCTCCATTCATGTTTGTTGACCGGTCTTGCCTTTAATGCGCAGCAATTAAATGTGACAATACGGCGGTAGGGATTTCCTATAGTTCGATCACATACCTTTTCGAAATACGAATAGTTTAATAATTCCAAATAAATTACAAATCAACAGTCTGTGCCAAAAGTTTGATTGCTTGTTATGAAACTCATTGCGTCGGTAACTAACAACTATTGGATTTTAAATTTTAGATCTGGAAATTGAATTATAGAATAATATTTTGAAACATATAGACGATTTCGAATAGTTAATAACAGTTCAAAATTGCTGTCAATATCAGTATTATATATTTCTGTAGATAGTTTTATTCGAAATAGTCGGTGAGTGTACTGTTTTTAATGACGGCAAATTTGTTGTGCGAGCAAAATACGTCAAATAGCAGACTACCAAGTATCCATCTAACTAAACAACTGACAAGTCCATACTACAGCAGAAAAGAAAGTGTTATTCTCACGACTCGTGTACATTTTTCTTCATAGGAATTATATTTAATCTGTTAAAAATGCTGCTGTTTTACACAGTGGTTTCAACGTAAATTGTAAGATAGAACATGGCAGCAGAATTAATATTTTTATCCTCTGCATATAGCAACCTTATTTGTCCGATATTTATCGATAATTGATCGATAGTTAC
>JAUTBR010102877.1:0-10965 GCA_032361205.1 Pseudorimula midatlantica
TACATGTACATAGCTGTATTGACCAAGAGTATGGATAGTTATGTACAGTGTATACCCAACCTGAGCCACTTGGTTACTTATTCCCGGTTTCCGGTTAGGTATTCGCGAATACCTACCGGTAACCAGTAACCAACTTCACATTTCATTTACTGACGTTGCGTACGGTACATAACACTATGTCCCGAACCGTGTTCTTGTAATACTTGTTGACACACTCACTGATCACATACAATTTTGCAAATGTAGTGTGTACATGCCACGCGAATAAAATACGCTAGTATTATATTAAAGTTCATATACTTTTGATTGACAATACAGCATGTCAGCTGGTGAATGATGATGCAATACGATGTAGATGTCTAGTGAACATGACATATGAACACGTATGAAGATACATCGATACTGAGTCTGTAGAGAAGCATACCCTTCTTGTCAAAGAACTATTCTGGTTCCAGATGGATATCACCGATCACTCTTCATATGAGTGTAACTGAGACAATCACGCAAGCATGTCCTGATTGTGGCCACATGGATAGCACATCGTCGAATCTTGACCGCGCTCTTGTGTTCTACATTCATCCCAGCCTTGGACAGCTTCTACCGGATGATGCCGCTATATTTGTCTCCCGATGAATCATCCGTTGGTTTCTACTAAGAAGCACACGTGCGAACTCCATGGTACAGTTGATATTGACATATGATCAGATGCTACAGGATTGTCACAGACTCCTGAATTTGCAAGGACATGGTACTGGTCTATTACACATTAACGATGATTGGATCCGCTAAATACCATGTCACATGATGAAAACTATGGCATCAAATGGTGTTACTAAAAGAAGATGACACACATGCATGCTTAACGTACATACTGAGTTGTTGTAATGCTGTATTTGAGTATATACGAAAGCCTCCGATGTACTGGATAAATGAACGTCTGAAGTCACCATATTTGTCCTTGCAAGAATGACCACTGCCCGTCGTTTACGAATCCAGCATGGTGCTACTGGCGACGTTGTGGTACGTTGGTTATACTGGCGGATGGTCATATTTACGATGCCCATAAAGAGTTATGCATCCAGCATACCATTCGAGATGGACATAGTATACTGGCATAGTAGATGATCATATTTGCGATGTCCATGAAGTAGTATGCATCCACCATGCTACCTCGACGGCGCAATGCATACATAGTAGACGGGTGGTCTACACACATCGCCAAGATACTAGAGACAGGACACGGTCATGCTAGTGTACGTAACCAAAGGGATGAAATAGTACACAAGTTTGGTGTAGTATCGACCATACCGTATCTCTGCACGTATTCTCTATCTCATTGGAAAGCTGTTGTGCTCGCGGGGGCTGTGAGATATAGTCCTCGACTAATGCACAATAGATATATATGAATACACACTTATTCTGTCAAAGTGTTCACGTAACAGTTGCCATCAAACTATAGACCGTACATAATAACACGACTCCATAAATAGTCTTGTCCTTCAATGTGCTTGTGGAATGTGAACGGTATACCCCAGTGATCTTGGCATTCGTTTTGCTTGTTTTATCTTTGTCTAGAAATGGAACAAGCATGCGTTTTATTAATACCATTAAAATACACTTTTTACGTGAAACGGTAACAACATTACATAGCTTGTATTATACATTATAAAAGCTGTTAAGTAAACTATTACGGCATATGAAGTAAGACGAATTTCAATATACACGCTTTACGCATGTACACCACCATGTATATTCGCCTCTCATAATATGCCTTTAAATTACTATATTGAAATAGGTTGGCGCCGTAGATACGGGTATTATGTTCACAGGGTATTTGCAGTATAAGAACATTAACTGACTTGCACTCTTGCGACACTATTTAGCATGGATACCGAAGTACATTAAAATGTTAAGCTACTTAAATTTAACATATATCCAATATCGTGGCATACCAATATATATAGGTTTAGAGTGAACTTCCTTAACGACAGTTTGCATAGTACAAACATGATAAGAGATATGTTGACGACGTGAATTGCTAGAACTAGAACTGTACTGGGAAATGTAAAAGAAGGCTGCACACCATTAGCGTTTTACTGAGGTTCTGGAGACTGCTATACAGCTAACGTTAAACTATCAAGGGAGATAATAAAATGTTACAACCAGTAAAGTAAATCACATAATACTCACGTCTTTTTACATTATTGGTATGAGCTGAAACAGAGAAACAGAACAAAACATTAACGAGATTTGCACGTGTTTGCATACTAAGAATTTACATCGTTAAGAAAAAAGGGGAAAACAAGGGGGGAAAAGGAAAAAAAGATTGACCTAGATATATTTCGATTATATATCTACCGTATCATTTCTAGCTCCATTGTTTCACAATATGTGGTTCTGTCAAGTACATTAAGTTTGTAAACGGAGGTAATTCGAAGAAGCATGTATTCATATATTAGTTCTTCTTCTGAGTACTACCACTGCCCTGCAGTTAAAGCAATTTAGTGCTGCTGTTCAGGTACGCTGGGTTAACTATCCATGCTGGAGGCAACCGGAAATGCCGTAGAGAGCCCTGGATGCGCCTAATCCAGCAATTAGAGGGTTAATACTAGGTATTGTCCTCATCGATAATTTACCTCAACTCATAGAACGCATTCAACCATGTCTTCAATTGTCTACAACTACGAGATAACTTAATATTCACAATGGCAAATTATCCTACCGGGTACCCATGCCCTGCTTGGTGAATAGGATAATTTCCCAACTACCACTAGCCTAATGTCACAACACAAGCTTTTCATTCGCAAGGTTAGTTTACTCATGACATGACGATAGAAATATGACATGACAATAGATGCGGACATATGTTGTAATATATGGAACCATTAACTCCATCTACGTGACTCACCATTTAAAACATTAACCCTTGCACTTGTTATCTGTAGATCAGATGTCCTACATATATACACTCCTGCGTCCTCCATATCGGTGTTCCTAATTTCTAAAATACTGACGATAGTCCGTGTTGTCAGCGACACCCGCTTTTGGATAAATATCTCTTGCTCGTAATTTGTAGACAGCTTATCTCCGTTCTTGAACCAGTCCAGATCATCTGGAGGGTGATCTTCGCCCGTCGCGTTGCAAGTCAGGTTGATCTTTTGCCCCTTCTCAATGTATTTATCTCCCGTTATCTGAATATCTGCAAATATAGGACATCATGGTGGTGTGGGCCGTATTGAACATGTTCTAGTGGAAAACAAAATACATATAGTTACCCAGACCAGTTAACCGTCAGTATCTGTTTACACTACTAATCGTTATCACTGTAATTATTTATTTACATATGTATGTTTATCACTTAAAGATAATCATGATTGCATTGCAGACAATACATAAGGTTTGGTGCAAAAGCCAGAATCGTAATAACGTACGTTATATCGTTGTCATGTCTGATATTCCCAAGATGTAATTTAGTACCCACAAAATGTAAAAGGTTGAAAGTGGATTTACATCGCTAATTGGTCGTACTCACCACATACTATTTAAAATGATATCAACATGTATACTAAATAATATAATAAGACAGACTATGTCGTAATGTTACTAGAGTATCTGAGATTGAACATGATGAACGTGCTTGTTGCGTTCAGTAGGATAAGTAGATGCGTATTCTCACTTGGATACACTACTGATATTTAATAACTTACTGCTATATTCTAACAACATTACATGTTTCGATCCATAGAAAACGTGCATTAGTAGTGTTATTGACACATATCTGTTCGTAAACTCATTCCCATCACATAGGAAGACACTCGATATGATGTTTCAGCGAATACAAGAACTACTTTATTGCATACAAACTATCAGATACTATCAGTAACGACATGAGTCATCCAGGATTCGAAGATAGTTTGAACAGAAAACACCCACTGATGATATAAAATGAGCTCTATTACAACAGGGATATCGAGACTGTTATGTAGCGTTGAACAATTAGATACGTTACCTTTGGGCCAACCCATTAGGTACATGACTCTAATGGCAAACAAAAATAGAGAAAGCTCTGTCTACATCAGACAAATCTACCATGCAAACAAGAGCTGTAGCCGTCATCACATTTCAGACCTCCAATCCAATTCTCTTCATCAGCATTTTAAAATACTCTTTTGCTTTTGTGTATCGCTCTCGCTTTCTCTGAACGCTCTTGAACTACCATAGTGGCAACCAAATTGCAAACAGATTAAAGATGGTAAAAGAGGAAGTTGAAAGTTACGGATAGACTACAATATCCAATAGATGCTTTACCATATATCAAACCTGAGCCATTGCGTTGGGTCGGGGATTCTTCATCTGAAATAAGAGCACCTTAGCATAGTAATAGATTTAGTGCATTTAGTTATGCACGTGGATAAAGACTTGCCAAAGTATATTACTAATCTGGAATGAAATAGGTTCGTTCACAATAGGAATTGTGAACCAATGTCATTCTAGTACATTCAGGTTATTTGGACTTGCAAAGACATTGTGCCACCTAAGTTGTGCTGTGTGTGTGTGTGTGTGTGTGTGTGTGTATGTGTGTGTGTGTGTATGTGTGTGTGTGTGTGTGTGTGTGTGTGTGTGTGTGTTTATGTATATGTGTACACTTTGGAAGGACGATGAAGAACGTACTTCGCCGTGGAATAGAGTATACACATACCCTTACTAATTATTTATTTGTCAATCGTGATCGATGCCTGAAATCGCTGTTGCGAGGGAATCAATAATTATCAAATAATCATGAATAATATATATATGATAACATAGGACTTATATTAGGGTTAAATTCTTTTTCCAACAGCATACATACTATATGTAACTTTATGTAACTTATATGTATCTTATAGTTATATTATATGAAATACGAATGGCAAAACACTTGTTTTATATGGGTATAGGCGTATGCATTACCATAACATAACCTCAACATTTATTATGTTTTAATAACACCCAGGAATATTCGTTGAATTCGTATGGTAATGGTCGAATGTACATCATTGATTTTGCACTATTTCTGTCATTAGGTACAGTCTACCTGACGTCATATATGGGTATTCGTAACAGCAAATTAAGTTGTCCCCTCACAGCGTGTCAATAATTATGTCACTAGAGTTGCGATAGTATTACTCCATATACCCTATATTTAGGTATCTAATTCATTTATACGTATGTGCATACATTTATTTGACGTGTATCGGCCATTTCACCCATTGACGTATTTAGATGTTATTTTCTGTGTGAGAAATATATAATGCTAGCAATATCATTATGTTGAATTCTATCCTTCACGACTCCGTTACGAATCTATTGATACGTTCATGCTATAATAGAATGGATAGGTGCCTTGCGTGTTATAGTGATCTGTCTCTTCCGTGTGAAACGGCGTAACTACGATAATAACGTTAACGTCAAGCTTAAATGGCGTGGTCTGTGACATTGGAGACAAGGCTCAGAGATTACGAAACTTTCTTGAGTATGCTTTCATGCTCAACTCAAAGTTTTGTTCATAAATCTCCATATACATGTTGAGCTTGAGCATGAACTCATACTCAGATAGTTTCGTAATCTCGAGGGAAGGCGGGCTTAGAGTTACGTCATGTCGTACATGATGTTTCTGGCCTGCGTTTTACGCAGTGGGCGTACTTTAGTTCCGGGCGTAAGTCAAGGCGTGCACCGAGCCTTCAGCACTGCAGAAACTGACGTACACTTCGATGTAATATGGAGCCAGAGAGAACGGTAACCAGTTGTGAAACACAGGCATGTATAGAACATGGAAAGGCAAATGTACTTGTTATATAGGGATTGTGAATACATTATTTGAATAAAATCCACGCTTACCTGGTTTATATTTCATTCTCACTTTAGTGCTGCCTTCTGAAAGATATTAAATTAATAATTTATTATTTATCAATCAATCCATCAATCAATGAGTATATACTGCATCATATGGTATACATGCATGCCACTCTCTGATGGCATTATCACATTATCATGTTATTACATCCGCGTTCTCTGACACGCGCTGCTAATGATGACCCAGTAGGTGTGAGGTAATTCACGAGACATGCTGATATAAATTGCTTTTACTGATGCGTTATCACATTTGATTACACATGCATCACATTTTCAAGACATATCTGTCATCTGAGATGTATATCAAGGTAAACATACACCTTCAAACAGAAATCAAATGTCAGGCGCGCATGTTACCGTAATTGTCTGTAATGTGTTATATAAATATCGAAGACAGATACACGCAGAAAGCCAGTTAGGTTAAGACAGCGGAATTACCCATATGCATCCGATTACAAATACTTCAGCATATATCTTATTCGTTAGAATATCTACAGTATAGTCTCAGCGAGTGAATTAAACTAATTTAAATATAAATTATATTCAATTGAAATTATATTTAATTGAAATGTAAAAAATATATATAAATATATGTAAATGAAATATAAAATTAATGATATTGATTGATATTGAATTAGTATGAAACGAGCTGTTGAACTGGAAATGCTTTACTGCTATACTTGCTTAACTGATATAGGTAACTAATTTGAATGGGAGTGATGGGTGAGAACAGTGTGACACAGACCATATACATTCATATGTATCGTCCTGCAGTACGCTTGGCAATGATAATTATTTCAAAATGACCCGTTGATGCGCTCCGTATACATTGTGAGTTATTATTGAATTGAATTACGCCGAATATCTACCCAGCAAACAAATTACGTTACACACAACGGCAGAATGCTATCGTAAGGCAGGAGGAAGCCCGTAACATCCGTAGCGCTGAATGTATGCTACTGACAGACCGATGGCGATAATTCCATTGCCAAGGGAAAGGCAGCGCATCCTGTCAATATCGGGTCAGAAACGAAACTTTCGTGAACATTGATGCCGGACTCTCGGGACGTTGAATTGAACGCTATAATATTAGATGTTTTTTTTTCCTTCAGCATACTGACGTCATATCAATGTCTTCCACCAACAATTCCAAACATTACCGACTCGACAGCTGATTGACAGCATGGTAGTATTTGTTCTACTCACCTATTACTTTTAAGTACACGTTATTTCTGAGATGTCTGGCTTTGGAGCTGACTTGGCACTCATACATCCCTTCGTCATCCAACCGGACGTGACGTATGAGTAAGTTCCAGTTCCGGTGCAGAGGTGTGTGTTCAACAATGAAGCGCTTGTCGTCGACGAACGTTCGCTTGCCTATTGTCAGTGGGTTTGGATCGGAACCTTTCCTCCATATCACCTAAAACGAAATAAGATCATAGCAATAGGGTACCATGGCAGTCCAATAGTTATACTGTATTGTTTGCGTACCGTCACTAACTGTCACTAACTGTCACTAATATTGGGAATGACAACTCATACTATACTATGTTGTTTACAAATTACGTCGTCGTAATACTTCAATGATTTAGACTAAAACAATACTATGTAAGAGTCACTATTTTATTCCATATACCAAACTTCGAAAGATGATGCAACCCATTCTAAGAAGAGCTTGACATAGTTATTATGCACATGATGACCATTTCAACGTTCAGATACAGCAACTTGATCGTGTTGTTTTGTTGTGCCTTAGATTAAATATGCATAGGTGAACTGTTCGCGAAGTAGCGTGTAAACAAGTGGCTTGAAAATACTGCATTTGATCTTATTGCAATGTATCTTTCCCCGAAATATGACAGGAACTACGCTTCCTGGAAGTTACTACTACTACTACTACTACCTACTACTACTACTACTACTACTACTACTACTACTACTACTACTACTACTACTACTATTACTACTACTACTACTACAACATATGTCGTACACATTCTCATGGCGCTGCATCATTACCTGGTCGATGGATCTGTACTGTGTGTGCACAATTCCCTATCCACTCCCTGGGGAGTATATAACCCAAGCTGCCATTCAAGGCGGTACCAAGTTATCATTCACATGTCCAGCTCATCCTTCCTAGACAAGACTAAACCACGCACCCAATTACGGTAGTGTCGATGCTTCCTCGGAAACAGCGATTACATATCCTAATTAAATAGCAATACATCACTATTTATACCATAGTCAGATACCGTAAACCGGAACGCTGACAATTCACTTTTACAGTTGCTCTGGGAATTGTATTTCGATGGAACGGATACAGTTATTCCGATTGTTTACCGACGAATTGAAAATTGGCTATAAAGCGACAGCAACCAGGGAGATGCTTATTCCCATTGATTTAATCGTTTGCTGCAAACAGGAGCATTCACATGTCACGTATATCTGAATACTAATAGTTACTCAATACACTGTTTCTAACTGCTAGCCACACAGCTTGCACTGGGAGGACAAACAACGCGAACCAACATCGACGTACGCATCCTATAGAACGCTAGGACAAGACACTACTTTATCTGTTTATCTCAGATGTTATGACAATTCCGTACACATATACCATTTATCGTTGTCGGTTCCTAATGTGACAAACGTTCGGCGGCTGATATCATTAAATAATAACATCACTCATAATAAGTCTTCATGGAGGGCTTCTACTGGCTGTATATCGAGGACTATGCACTACTATGTCTCGAGCGATGATTTACACCACGATATCATAATTTAGGATATCTTCAATAATTAGGATATCCACACGATATTCTGGCATTGGCTGCATGTCAGTTTTCTGTATGTCAAAAGTAGTGATATCATGACATCTTGGAGTATATATAACTCCGTAAAGCTCTTCATTGATCATGTATAATAATAATGATAATGATAATGATGATACTACTATTACTACTAATATTATATTATAATATATTATTAGTAATATATTATTAGTAATAGTAATAGTAATAGTAGTATACTACTACTAGTAGTAGTAGTAGTAGTAGTAGTAGTAGTAGTAGTAGTAGTAGTGATGATGATGATGATGATGATGATGATGATGACGATGATGATTATGATGATGATGATGATGATGATGATGATGATGATGATGATAATGATGAGGGATGGTGGTTGTAATGTAATGGTGGTGGTGATGGTGGTGTTGTTGATGCTGCTGCTGGTGGTGGTGGTGATAATATGATAGGGTCGTATCTACGATTAGACTACACAGGGCCCTTTGTGACATCCTCAGTGAGGCATGAACGGAATTAGCCCTGTAAACGTACAGTTTGGGTGCGATGGTGTGCCTGTGGTTAACTTGGTCTTTAGAAAACAAATTCTGGCCCCTAGATTACAGCTGAATTGAGCACGATTTCAGGTTCACCTAAGTTTCGTTCACAATCTGTAACCCATATACATTTATAATTTGAGTATGAAATCGTAAGCTACTCAAGACGTTTCGTAATCTTGAGGCACATTCCCGTTGTCCTGCACATTCTACTATATTTCCTAGCTACATAGCCCTGTTATAGTCCATTTATTTATTACAAGTAGCCTATATCCACCCTTAAAGGAATAATATCACATGGCAAATACTATATAATTACGTATTTCATCACTTTTGTGATAATAGATCGAGAGTTATTATGTTATATTTCACAAATATTTACTAAGAGATCAATCAATTACCATTATTAGTCCCAAATTACTACAATTAATCAAACATACAAAATACGAATAAGGGTAATTCCAACAGAAGTGCACACATTGTAGACTTCATGTACAATGTGTCGTAAGGGAAATAGTTTACTACCTTAGCAACATCGTCGCTAAGACGATTCACTATCAGATGTTATCAGCCAATAGGATGAAAATGCTCTAAAATCTTAACCAATCAGATGTCAGAGCAAATAATATAAACAGACACACGTGTAGTAGTGGGGACATTACTATCGAAGCGAGACTGAATCCATTCATCAGCTGTTTGTTACATTAGCAGAGACAAAATGAGCAAATCTGAGTTACACCCAACTTTTAAAGTTAAGAAAGTGTACAACTTAGAGTGTATATTTTGTGGCACTAATGTTTGCAGAAGAGGGATGAAAGCGATGTTGCTCGATACAAATACTCGCACTGAAATGTTCTCAACAGATGTTCCAAAAAAAGAGTGAGTATATTTACGATAATATTAATATTACTTTCTAACGGATTATTAATTAAACTAGATCTACCAAAGTATTATACATCATGTTTACGTCTTATTTCATCACTAGGGTGTCTTGAAATCGCCCACCTCTTCATTCTTGATCGATTCATTCATGATTCGTTTGTAAACCGGCGGTTCATTCATCAGTGGTCATGATTGCATTCATTCATTATTTCAGTGTAAATTCATTCATTATTATTTTTCAATCAAAATAGATGATGTTTTATATCACTATTTCAAGTAATTTGTTATATCTACATGTATATTCAAATCTACATTTTATTAATATTCTCTTTTATCACAGAATGAAAACAAATATTTAAATTTTCAATTTTGGTAGAAATACATAAAATATGGTCATAATATATTAAATAAATCCATAGTAGACTCTCTTAGCTCTAGATCATATAAATACAGACTAGCATCACATTTAATAGAATTTTAGAAACAATTATTTATGGACATTTCATTTTGCATCTATTAGATAAACAGATAAATTATTACCGATATCGAAAATATCTGTAGGCTGAATCTTGGCTCATTGCATGATAAATACATTGATCTGCACCAGCCTAGATCTTTATCATCTATATCTATAAATTACTTATTAATATTATTACCATTACTATGATCTGCAATGAAATTATAGATGACATAAAAAATTATGTTGTTTTGTTGTAAATATTATTTATGGAAATTTTATTTATTTATACATACATCAGTCTAGATCTATATCTACCGTAATTCTTCTAATTTTACGAACGGCTGAAAATAATTAAATTTGCGGCCGTTCGAATTATTAGAAAAATACG